>KB299334.1:15749-116112 GCA_000328365.1 Capitella teleta
ACCATGCCTGGATGCAAGCGTAAGGAAATAATGCATTCCGAATATCGGGGTTAGCATTGCGCCTATGGGAGAATGGCTTCCATTGCGAAGTATAGGAGGCAAACGTCAGCTGATGGCTTGGTTTGGCTGATGGCTGATTGGTTCCGTTCCCCTCGTGAAGCTATCGATTTCAGCCAATCAGAGCAGAGCATCTTCGCCATAAAAGGACATCTTTGTTGTTTACGAAACGAAAGCGCATGCGTGGTGCACTCTGGCTGACCTTTTTACTGTTTCAGGATGAGAAACATGGTAGGTGTCCTAGAAAATCGATTGTTAAAATAAGAAAAATAGCGAAAAATATTTTTTTTTTCGCGCCTGACTGGTGGCAAAATGATTATTCTTTCTATTTCCGAAAAGAAAAGAAAAATATATCCAAGGGTTTAGTCGCAGGACACGCTGATATGACGAGGCCCATTGTAAAAGATGGGGAACTCGGTGTTTCATCACAGCTGCTGACGTCACGCCTAGTTAGCAATATATCGCCCGCGAAATCGTTAGCGATGATATTCCTTGTGTGGGCCAGGCATAGGAATCATTTTTGGTGCATCAAATAACGACTCAAAGTCAATTTTTAACCAGTTCTCAGTCCCTTTAAGCTTTTCGATGTATGCCAGTGGGTCTTCGACCTGTGTACGTTTGATGCATTTATATTATACTGCAGTAGCACTCTGCCCCCTGCCACTGTCAAGCAGGAAGTCAAAGAAGTCATAACGCGAGCGCTGATCGGTCATTAAACACAGATGACGGAGGAAGGTTAGGTTTCCCTGGTCCACTAACTAGAATAACACATAATGCATTCACATGTATAGCCTCATCCCAGAACCACTGCGGAATACGAATACACGTGTTTCCGATATCACACCATTCTTCGTTGTTGTTGCCATGGTGAAAAGTGTTTATGTATGGTCACCCGGAGGTTCGAAACGATTTTTATTGGAATCATCGAATTTTCCGAGTAGACCCAACGGCAGATCAGAGATAGAGGTCTCAATCCTTTATCGCGGGATCCAAAGAGTCACCCAATGGGAGCCCAGGCGGCAAACAGTTCGAGATTCCTCATCTACTGCATCTTTCGGTGATCTGAAATCTTTGCTGCAAATTATTGTATTCGGAGTCCTTCACCACATCTCCATCGCACATTCGACAAAAAGTGGACTGGCACGCCGCGAATTCGCTCGTTTCTCTGTGAAATGGTGACTGGTCGTTGCGCGGAGTTCCTGGCTGAATCACATCGATGGTTGATCCAAATCCACAAGTTTCTAGAAGGAAAGCCATCCGATCATTCGATCATAGAATAATAACAAAATGCTGTCAATTACACCACGAGTTGATGTCTGCAATTGCAGATTGCAAGAGAATTGTTACTCTGTCTTGGGAAGTTGGGAACCCTCTCCTGTTATTTACACTCAGAAGCCACGCAATCGACAGCATATTTCACCCTCGTTCTAACCCTATATAACCCTCACCGTATCTTGATCTTGTGGACGTATTTGCAATGTCAGACGGACATAATTATAATATGATCTGCCAATGTTCAACATGATTCAATAAAGCACCCAGTGATGGACGGAAGACAAAAGTCACAGAGGAGCTCAGGTCAAGAGGTCACACCTCCCTTGGATGTGAACACCAACATTCGCCGCTTTTCTGCTTCCCTTCCTTCCCAGGAATAAAATAAAAGACTAGAAGCGTAGGAGATCTTTTTGCCAAGGAAGAGCAACACCGGGGCAGAGAGTCGCATTGCCCCACTCCACACGACACCAAGCGGATGTTTTATGCACTAGAGACACCAAGCGGAAGTGTGACACCTTCCGCTGATGACGTCATACAATTCTGATGCGCATTCACGATGGTCAGAACCAAAGCCCGCTGCAATATCACGTGGTCATCGTGTCCGCTGCGATGGCTAATCATGTTCAAGCATTACACCTCGCTTGTCGGCCGCCAGGTGGCGCTAGAGTCACTCAAAGCGACGACCATCCTGCTGCTGCTCCTCCTCCTCGAGGTGCGCTGAGTCACCAGGGATCGAATTAGTCATCTTTGGCGTAAATGTTATGATTATCTGCATCGACAGAATCAGCGTTCGTGTCTTCTGTCGATGTCATTAGCTCTGTATCTCTCGTTATTACTTCTTCCTCCTCTTTCCTCCTCTTTCCTCCTCCCTACTCCTCCTAACTCCTCCTGTTCTGCCATTGCCTACTGAGCATCCATTGGTTCAATAGTAAATTGCCGGTCACATGTGTCTTCGTCACCCGCGGGAACGATAAGGTCATGACCTCTGGCCGAGGCGGCAGGGTTCTTTCCAGAAATGCCATTCATATCAAAATTGATTAAAAATCGCCAATTCGACCACAAAATAAATCTATGGTCTGTTTATAGTGAGAAGCGTTATGCAGCAGTTTAAACGCTATAATTATATGCATGATATACGCCAAGATTGCACGTCATGAGGAAGCATACTGGATTATGAGGATGACCTCGGTGAAAGGTGATTGTTGTGCATTTCATACTCTCGTGTGCACCCCATGCATCATCACCAGTGAATCAAATGCACATATCATCTCTTCATTTGTAATGTATCTTTTCGCAGCCCCTCAAGCACCGACGCTGATGAAGATGGTCCCTAACTGACCAGAGTGACACACAGCAAAAATGATGCGACGCACAGAGCACGCACCGTTGCCATGGAGATATGTGTCACGAGGCCTGGTCCCCCACGGAGCCTGTAATCATTGATATTTGTGCATTGGCGTGAAGCTTACAGATATCTCTCCATGATTATCGGTATATCACAGTTATTAAGTAGCGATTCTTTTTGAAAGATTTACAGGAGGGAAGCAGCGAGGCGTTATGAAAAGCGCTCATGACCGTCATACGTTGTATGTATGATTGACATAATTACCGCGTAATCAGGTCATCACGTGTCGCCACAAGGACCGCCCACTGAGGTTTTGTGAGATGTTCATTGGATAAGCACGCGCCAATGATCATCCTACAAAAGCCAATGAGCGCTCTTCTCTCGACCACTTGCAACTGAGCTGTGTGCCGCGAAAGGTAAGAATTGTTAATTAAGAACACAACATATATTCTGTCTTGGCTTCCTCTCTTGGGAGCTCATTAAGGAATCGTGATTCGGGATTGCAGGCGAATTAATTAATCAATTCTTTCTTCTGTTGGTATCTCCGTTAATTATGACGTAGATGCATATGTCACGTGTTCAAGGATATGTACACCTCATCTTCTATCCAGCTCTTCTAGAACTTCGGAAGTGAGTTGTTGAAACATTGTGTACTAATTATTTATTATTTCTTAAACTATTAACCGCGTGCATGTATCACGAATGAAAAGTTATTATGGTTCAAAGTTGTAAAGTTAGCTGATATATGGTTCATATTGAATAATTAAATTGAACATTGAATAATTAATTATCGGTAGATATATTGGGAAGGTTCCGCGACTAATTCTGGAGATCAAGATCGAATTTTAACTCCTGGTAGGGTGGCGCAATGATAAAATTTCTTTGAAGAAAGCATAAAGAATTAATTTAGTAGAACTTCCCATGATGCAACGTCATTGATACTTAGCGGAGAAGCATAAATTATATATGTCTTACATATCATACCATGCCGGTGTACATCATTCGATTATATATTTATTGGTCCCGACATATCCCACATGACCGCGACGTCTTCCGCTAGAGGGCGGATCATTTCCTCTTTGCTAATCGAATCGATTAAGAAATATTTTGTTCTCGTGCGAACGAAGCTCCGAGCGCAATAACCACTTAGGCATAAAACGCGGGGAGAAAGTTCAGCCTAAAACACTAGAAATGCATTTGTGGAGGAAGCAGGCACGTGTGTCGAGTGGAGCGCATCTCTACTTGATTACGAGAATAATTGGTTGCTGTATCGATTGGCAATTAAATATTGTCACTGCTCCTTATGCCACAATCGGCCGCGTGGTGGCGCACCTGGCCGGCGGATTACACGATTCCCTTCACGTCTCGCAACGTGATTACTCTCGTTCTGTCTGTTGTGTGTGTGTTTTTTTTTTTTTTTTTTTTTTTTTTTCGTTCAAATATCGGTTTCGATATCGGAACGTCCACCAGCACTAGTTTCAGTAGAGCTGCCTGCAGCAGAGCGGGGCGTGGGTTTGTAATGTGGTCATGCTCAACTGCATTTCCCCTGACCACAGTGCAAAAGCCATGCACCGCTGTTGCCTAGCAACGGAGTTGGTGACCGCTGTCGCCCAGCAACGGAGTTGATGAAGCCAAGCAGACAGTGTATTGGTGTAATTATGATGTCTTCGTACGTAAATACATCTAAGGCATCGTTTACACCACGTCATTTCTGTCGGAATTACGTCATAGAGATGCCGTGACGTCATCACCGAAACACGTGACCCACCCAATGGACGGATACAGCGGTGAGTTCACCCTTGCATGAAGAATTGTGAATTATCAAGTGAAGTCCGTTGTGAAAACAACAGATTATTTGACGTTTTGATGAAACGTCCATAATTCTTATATTTTGAATGGACCGCTTAATTTTAGTAAACCGACGAGAAATCTCTTGTGCATTTCTTGATATTGGGTGGTATAAAAGAATGTACGTTATGCAGTAAATATTAGTACGTACATTATAATAGGGAGGGCACTGAGACACAATATTCAAGGCGTGAAAGGTCGCCAGTTATGCGTTTGGGGCTAAATATGTACATCAATTACGCAGAGATTCAAGTGTTGACGAAAATGCATCCGCAATTATAAGAAAATGATAAACAGGCGCTAAATGAGCGATAAATGGGCGTAATAATCGTCACAACATAAATGATGTAATTATGAATAATGAACTGATAACGACGCAACATCAACAGGTGACGATGCGGAAATGTGACAGGCCATCACAAATCACTTGTGATTGAAAATGTGATTGAAATGAATCACAAAAGAAGTGATGATTGAACGGTTGGTGGACTCAATCCATGAATTGATGGACGACAAATCATTCAAATGATTATGAGTAAATGATTCAGCAATGGAAAACGAAATGACTGAATTGACATGCTATCTAAATGATAGGCGAATGATTGATTGAATCTTTTCATTCATTTGATGGTCAATTGATTATTAAAGGTCAACACAAGTAAAACATGAAATTATTGGCCTTCGTTCTGGCACAGGACACATATATTGTAATTTTTGAGCCGTTTGCGGCTTCAAAATGCTTATTTAATATAATAACAAAATAGTCAAGAGTCTCCTAACCCTCCTAACTCCTAACCGACGTATCATTACGACGTCATAAAAGTCCACCCTAAATCCTAGGGTACTAAAGTTTTTATCGACGAACTCACAATTCCATTTAATGCTGTAGAATTAAGGAATTTGCCCAAATACAACTCAACAACACACTCGATGAAATGAAAATCGCAACGCATGGGCATAATAATATTGCAAAGTACGCCTGAAAATGAGGTAATATTGACTCGAACAATCCACCGCACATTGACACATAAATATGACAACAATGCTCAATTATACTGTTTTATTTTTATTTATTTTTAATTTTTATATATCAGTTTTTATTGTTAAATTGAGTGAGAATCAATCGATTCAATCGTCTCGTGATAAGTTATTAACCCTATAACTCAAAGATATATATTAATGATTTATCATCATTTTCCGACTTGAGGCGACGAAGCCGAATCGTTTGTGTTGATCCGTTGCCATAACAACTTTATTGGGCGCGGGTCGCCTCGCGGAATCCCCAGGGTCTTATGGCGTCATTTGCAGCTCCACTAGCGGCAGCTATGTGAACCAAATCGATTTGGCGGGAGAATTAGAACCACTGAATATGCACTTTTCGTGTCTCTTTTATACCATGTAAATGATATCAGGTAATTAATATTTTGCGCTGGAATGATTAATTAATAATTAGGGTGTATTTTTTCGTGAATTTGGCGTTATCTCGGGCATTATGATTGATCTTTAAGTGAATGAATTCGTGGCTGCATAATTGAGCAATATTTTCAACGATTCTTTAAATGTTGGTTTGATTGAAATGCGTGCTTGCTAATATCTCGATGACTGACCTGGATTCCTTGAGCGGATGACCTTAGGGCCGCCTCGAAATGTTGCGTGTTCGACGGTGACACATCTCCCAGATCCAGATGCCGGCAATTGAGTCTCTCGGGAACAGGCGCAACTTTCCAGTCGGAGGTTTTCGCCGGGTGGGCGTGGTCCAGAAAGTCAGGGAGGTCGCCGGTTCGGTCAAGGTGTAGTTTTCTCAGTTGGCGCCGGCGGTGCAGCTGTGATATCGTGAAAGCAGTTCGTAATTTTTGATTCATTTCAGAATTTGAGACAAACCTCTTCGACTTCTTCGTCGAACGCGATGACCAGTTGAGCGACGAACTTGACCGCATCTCTGGTCATCAGGGTTCGCCACGCCTCTTCGCAGCCAACAGGTGCAACGCTGATGTGGACGTCACGTGGTTGCTGCAATCATAACGCACCTTTCGAATCAAAATCATAACTCACCTATTTATGGGCCAACTGTTATACTTATGAATAAATTACCTGAATTATGACAGACAAGTTGTAGAACAAACATAATTTCAAGAAACCAAGACATCTAACCCTATTTTCAGCTCAATGAACGGAAAATGTTAAAATGCATCAATTCAATAAGCCTTAGCTGTATCATTGCATTATATCAAAATATTGGACAATTGAGACACGCTGCCGAACGACTTAGGGAATTTAAACCATAACCTGTACACGTAATATTATTCAATCATTCACTAGACACGCGACGTACGTGGGCCTTCGCCGCCTAACAGTAGGCCCAAATACGCGAAATTAGGAGTAACAAGTAAGGCAAAATCATAACGATCTTGAGCGATCGTTGTGAGAGAATCATAACGCACCTCAATCGAGAAAGCCGAACAACAGTGTGATGTAACGCGTGATTCCTGGCCGTTCGCCCGATGACAGCCATCAGGAAGCACCCTGCTCTGGTTATTGTAGAATCCTAAGTGGCCACGAATGGATGCAATGCGACAAACCGTCGACATATTTCGAGAATTGCGCTTTAGAACGCAGCAACTGAAGATAAGAAAAAAATGTGCGGTTGAAATATTGTGATATCTCTGCGTTGATAAAACGGGTGATTTGCTAACGCGCTGACTGCCAGAGAGGAAAAATCAGAAGAATAAATAGTACGCTGTGTTAGTTAAGGCCCCTCACCTGGCGAGGTCTTTTTGGCCCCGTTCTGAACGAGGGTTCACGATGAACTATGGCCACGGAATACAGTTGTGTCGCCAGACCCATACTTTGCAATGAACAAGGCTAATTGTATATTAAAACAATTAAAACAATAGGCGCCTATATAACACTATATAACTATAACACACATGCCATGAAAAACTCCCCCAAGAAATTGAAAAGATACTCATTCAAGCATACATTTAAAATCAAAAAGAATTCAGAGAGGACACCGAATAAGATACGACTGACGAGGTGTTATGATTCGTGCTGCGCAGCTGAACATGCAGGTCGAGGTGTCAAACTGGGCAGCATTTGAACCAGTCAACCATCCCATGATCTGGATTGGATGTGTGCACGTAAAATCCAATCACAGGGGAAAAGTTATCAACGGTCAGGGGGGGGGGGCGGAATGATGAAATTTGGTTGAGATGGACTTCAGTGAAATTATGATGAAAGATACTTTTCGATGCTGATCACTTGTTGCGCAACTTCAAATCATTCTCCATCAGTTTGTGGACCTGAGTCAAAGAGAAGGAAGGTACCGCCTGGTAAAGAGCTAGCTGAGATCCTTGGTTGCGTAATAGCAAAATGACCCAACTGACCCCATCTTCGAGTGGTGTAAGTGCTCTGATCTTGGAGGTTGAACACCGTGGTTTTAATTGAATAATCATTCTGAAATCCCCAAACAGAAAGATTCATACGTTTATGAATAAGAAATACCATAGAAAAGTACAAAATAATATGCATAAAACTCAACATAGAATGCTGTCCCACGATAAAACACGAGAAAAAACTATAGTTGCCGCGGTGACAATATAATTATGTGAACGGAGGTAAATACATGCATGTGAGAATTCGGGATCAGCGGCCTTATTATGAACCCATGAGGCAGAAATCTTCCTTGGATGTCCCCCTCGCAGTGTTACATCTAGACCCGGCGGTATCCGAGCTCAAATTAATCACTGATGCGGTTCGGTCTCATTGGCTCCTTTGGCGAAACCTAAAAATGGCCAGTGCTCCGGAACTAGATGACTGAGCGTTATGATTCTTATTTCAGAAGAGACATAAATCAACATTACGAATAATTTTACCTTTAACAAGGGTTGTGTTTGTTTTAAATTAATTAACCCGATATCTACTGTTTTACATGTATAATGAAGCGAGGAAACTAAGAAATGCTGACTTTCTTGAGCGCTTTTTCATTTCTCACGATTTCAATCTGGAACTTGTGGATTCCATATCAACTGAGTGAGAAAATTCATCATATTTCCTCACTCATTGATGCAAAGAATCATTATGCGGAGTGTTCTAGAGTCCGAACACTGACCACTTCTAGGTTTCGCCCAGGGGCCAATGAGACCGTTGTGTAACCGAGGATTCAGGATGATCCTTGGTTACATCTTGTGGAACTATGTTACATTGTGTTCAGGAGAAAGGCCGAGATTGACGCGGATCGTCGAGTAGGGCGTCGTGGGGGCCAATGAATGATATCGGGATCTGAGCGCCTCTTGCTCAGATTAAAGCGAATTCGGAAACACAATACAAGGGTCGTTCTCCGGGGTTAACACTTGGCCTCGTATTTGTTTTTTTTTGTTGTGGTTTTGTGGTCACTTAAGGTCGCTCTGACCTCGTTCAAAATCATACAGTATAAAATGTTGGATATTTGTCAATTAGCCTTTTAGTGGGAGGACAGCATCCTGTCTCCAATATCCCACGGGAATGTTTTATGCTATCGCTGTCTGGAGTGGTTTAGTAATTCGTATCTGCATGCAAATGTCGCAGATCCAATTCAGTTAAAAAAAAACAAAAAAAAACAAGCAAACAAACAAACAAAAAACCCTATATGAACTTATTGCGTAATTTGAGGAGTTTTACCCGAAATTTCCAGATCTGGACGGTGAACTACAGTAAATGTATTTGATATTCACAGAGAGTGGCATATGTGCACTTCCAGATTATCAGCAACATCATCGAAGGAATCATAAAATTAAACCAAAGCGTGTGATTGCCACTGAAGTGTGAACTTCGATATAAGTTTTTACGAAACGAACAATTTAAACATTCCGTACTGGAGAACATCTATGTCACAAGGTCCACTGGCATAATGAGAACATCCAACACTGACAATGCAGATCGGGAAACCGACTCATGAAAACTACCAGAAACCATTATTGTTTTTCGAGGGTAAGTAATCCTTCCTGGATCGACTTCTTATCCTCTCTTATCCGCACGAATGATGAATCCCTGATCAGCAGTAATCACATATTTCCCGTCCGAGTCTCCGATTTGAAAGGCAACCCCGTATTTCGTTCTCATTGGTTACTGTAAAGTCGTACAATTCACTTTCAGCTCTGAGACATGGTGACATATAGGACTTTCAGGTCTTATAGATACTTTCTTTGCCAGTCTTAAGAGCCACAGAAAACCAAAGATCGAAACTAAAACCAAATTGTGTTAACTGCATTCATCAATTTTGTAGACCTTGAAGCGCTCTCTACTCAACATCTTACTCGACTGCATCGCAGAGATAACTGATCATTTTAGTTATTCTCAGAGAAATTTGTGAGGAGGTAATGTCCCTATCAAATGATCGAGAATTGACCGGATAATAAGAACGCCTGCTCTTCTTGGGAAGGTACTCTGAAGACCACACAATTATACCCTCGAGACACATGATCCCAAGATTGAATAATTATATGCAAATAAAACAATGCACTACATATACTTAGAGTAGAAGATAAAGTTGAAACCTGACCGAGTCAGCTCCATGAGCGTTCTTGTATTAGCACCACGCAGAGAGTTTGAGAGTTTTTATTTGGCAGATGGCATCAGCAATAGCTGTTTCTTAAGCCATGGCCTTAGCAATCATAACGTTACATAAAATAGATAACTGAGAAAATATAAAAATAATAGGTAAGATTAATTTGTGCATAAAAATTCTTTGCAGTCAATGGAGTTATGCATTATGATTCAAGCTCGATATCAGCACGATCGACGAACCAGACTGATATTGGCTGTGAATATTTGCAAATGTCAGCTGAAGGGACAACGTAAGAGAGAGCAAATAGGAGTACCAGAAGATCAACCAGTACCAGCACTGGGAGAGAGGAGAATGTCTGGTAACGGCAACAGTCGAAGGAGAGCTTCCAGGAAAGAACAGGAGAGGGAGACTGAGAATATTGTGGCCCGACAACTTCCGTCAAAAGCGATGAGAAGGAAGAGAAGAGCGCCTATACGGTCCAACTGAGGAATGCGGCCAATGAGTGAGTGAGTCAGCAAACACACTTCTATAAAATTACCACACAGTCGTTTAAATCATTTAAGCATTCAAAGGATCAATGTATGGATACTTATGCTCGATGTCAAATCAATATCATCATAATTAAAAATCATTCAATTCAACTCACACTCGAGTGGTGAAAGTACTGAGCTGATATGAAACAACATTTTGAATACTGCTCACAGCACACGCGACGGGAAGTTGACGTGATCGACAAATTACTTAGCCCATTGTACCAAAGAGGCCTTTGAGCACGACCTTGCGCCACAGATGAACACACTACAATGTCTCTTCCCGATTAGCCATGTGCAACCCTCTTGAGGCAATCAAGCGATGAGAGCAGTTCACAACCCCTCCCCTCCCTCCATTCTACGGAATTCTCAGGTAAGTGCATTTGGCTAATCAACCACAACCGACGGTTACGTCATAATCAATGCAAATCAATACGAGTTTATTAGACTAACGTAATTGGGTCACTTTGAATATTCCGGAGAGGCATGCAATGGTCGACATTGAAATGTTCTGCTGTAGACTCGTGTCAATGCTCAGCCGATGACATCGATCGCAACGAAACAAATGAAGAGTTCTATGTGGTGTTCCTCCTAAATTATTACATAATATTTCTATGTTCCATGTGTTTGAGACGAAAACTAAGAAACGCGAGAGTTTGGCGCTATATATGACTAAACTCCTCTATATAATGTTCAGCGGTGGTTTTCTTGACGACCAGAGAGACGCCCTGGAACTGTGGATGTCTGCAGCAAAGGCAGCTGACACTAGAGAAACCCCAATTATCTGAGAATCGCGTGTTGAAATCAAAGCGAAATGGACGGAGTGGTTTGTAAAGAGAATTCGTCGAACCGCACGTTTCGTTACGAAAGGAAAATCCCTGTTAAGAAAGGAAGGAATTAGCGTGGAATTGGAGGTAACGCAGACCAGATACAGGACACGACTAAGTGTGAGGAAAAACTCGATAAGATGATCGGCATAAAACCAGTAGGAGTGATTATTCGAGTTCTGTGTGGCTGGTATTTAAGCCTTTTTCGTGCTGATGGAGGCATATTGCGGTGACGGGCGTTTTTTAATATCCTCCGTATTCACTCGCATCACATGGACGTATCACTCGCTTTCATCAGACAATCATCGAGCGATAACTCCAGGCTATGAATGTAAAATACCACAAGATTGTCACCATGGCAACCACGTGTGCCAGCATTTGTCTCGTGGGGCGACATTTACAAGTATCCAGCTAGTTTAGTATGCATGAACTATCAAAGAATCCAAGTTCGATTTCACCGTCAATACTTATGCAGTACGTGAATACTGAAATAGCTATCAAGCATTATTATCTGTGCGTAACAATGTCATTCGTAGGTTAAGATTAACATGGAACCAATCCAAGTCCAATTCCCACAAATTCCTGCAGCCGAAAACAATAGAAGACGTCAATTTGAGAAATGACGTCACGACGACATCACGAGGGAATCGAAGGCAACTATGAAAACTGCGCGTGCTCGGAGGGACCATCGGCTGAGGAGGCGTGAGTTCCTTCTGCGCTCTCCACTTTGAGCGCTTATCGCCATAACGACCGATTCGCATAGGTCCTCTGTTGCCACTTCCTGCCCTCCGCGCGTGCCCGTCGTCGTTGCTTTGCGAGGGTCGTGACGCTGAGAAGGAACTGCCTGCTTGCGCCTCTGCTGCGGTTGTGCAATCGTCCCTCGCACACGGAGCAAGCGTCGCTGAAGGAAGCATGATGTTCATGTTCGTGTCTTGGATACTCATCGCGTGGGATTCATTTGGGTGAGTGTACTCAAAGCTGATTGGTTTTCGCTGAGTAGTGTACTTGTTTACGTGTGTAATCCTATTAGTTAAGATGACTCAAAATGGGATTGTCATTTGTCTTTGTTGACCATGCAGTTGATTGAGAAGGCGTATTCTGTTATGAGGGTCGTTCATTTGGTGCAATTGCTTTTGTATGTCGGACGCAAAGTGTGATTGTTTAGGGAAGCACGAGGTACAGAGAAAAACACTTCAAAATATTTATCATTAATGCGGATACATTGAACACACATGTGAGTGCAACTGAGATTGAAGTGGAGGGAGGCGATGTTGCTGGTTCGATGTGCTACAATCGTGAACCCAACCTCTGCAATTCGGGCTTCCGTGTGCAAAATTCGCCAATTGTTCATTCTAAACAGTTTAATTGAGAGCTCATAATTATGCCTATTTGGTTAAAACTTACAGTCTTTACAAATTAAAATTAAGACCAATTCGACGGGTGCGCATGTATAATTATTGAATTACCAAGGACTCCAGGTCTCAAGAGAGTGGTGACATTCTTGGAAATGACATAGAATTACTATGCTCAAGGAATCTATGTTCTGAGAAACTTGTGTGACCCCAGCGTGGACTCACGGTTCATCTCATCCCGAGGAAAGTATTTACAAAGAACACATTGATCCATATTTCCGCCCATGCTGATCAATACTCAGTAATCTATTTCTCGAACATTTGTGCGTAAAATGTGCTGCAAATTAAGAGTTTCCGAGGCCGGGATTTAGAGTCCGACTAAAACTAATGACGATAATGTTCAAATCCAGACTGAGCGATTTGATTGGCTGACTCTGATTGGAGATGGAGCTGTTCTCTGCTCAAAAGCTGACATTGGCCTCGCCCTCGATTCGGTTCGGAATATTGCCAATTAACGTTTGTCTCTTAGAACGAAACGAACACTCATTGTGTCGTCGCCAGAAGGTGTGCAAGGAAAAAACTAATCATTTTCCTTTTTTTTGCTGCAACAGAACATTCCTTGCACGCTTCCATATCTCTATGGAGTTTGCGGGAGTTTTTTTTATTGAGTAAGATGCTTATTTTGTTCACGACATCAACGTGGAATAGGAGGAGTTGGTACCATGTTATATTAAGGGAAGAGGGATTGTAACCGGAAGTGAAAAACAATTGAATTTCATACGAATGTATATATGTATATCTATATATATTGTTTGCTTATAGAATTGTGTGATTTCAACGTCCATCTCGGCATGGTACCATTGGTCACGACCCTACCGATAGGTCATAGATCTGCTACAGCATGAGGTCAGCGATCTAGCTCATTGCTCCTTGGATTCCTTCCAATGTTTTAAAGCGGGCGCATAACATGGACAATAGCAGGGTTCCATCTCGTCCATGAATTCTTTGTTTGCTGACATCGAATGGACGGAAGGGAGCTTGTCTCTGTGAGAACACTGCCTTTCGTGAACAAGCAAATACCTTGCTTGATTGCTATGGAGAAAGTCATTAATGAAATGTCTGTTTACGGTCCATCCCTCTTCTTCCCCTGCTGGGAAAGCCTTGTTCCCTTTCAATGAACTTTATGCCTTCATGCAAGTGAATTGCTGCCTCCCGTTGGTGTTACTCTGGGGACATCTGACAGACTGAACATCTGTTCTTGGAGAATTCCCAAATCAGGAATGCGAAGATGGAGAGTGATAGAGCATGGTGCCAACATGGTAAATGAATGCAGTGATTGATGTCTATGTGCAGTCACACACCAATCGCGCTGATAGATCATGCATATATTCACGAATGAGAGAAAAAAGTAAAATTGAATAGTGGAATTTTTCTTCCTTTCCAAAGAAATGATTTATTGTGTTTGCATTGAGAAAAATTGTGATTGAGGGTCAAATTGTATTTCTACACTTCCGGTTTAGATTCTTTCGCTCTGATTGGTTCTTGTATAAATACGAGTTCAGGAAAAGACCATAAATACCAATTCGTCAGTTCAAAGTTATTTAGATGAGCAAATGAGCTGTCGACGTTGATATGGTATGTTATGATGATCATTGAAATCTATGCAGTGGATTCATTGAGTACATAAACCGAGCTTAATTAGACAAAGCCAATAAGAGTGATTAGCAGATTATCAGGCAGGGTCATTGTACGGTCATCAATTGTAATTTGGGTTTGGAGCATTTTGATTGGGTTACGTCACTTGTTCACAAAGCCATATATTTGGAAGTTGCGGAAACTCCAATTTACCAAGAGTATATTATACTTATTTGATTTAATAAATTGTACTAAGATATTAAGGGATTATATACTAAGGTATCCAAGGTAAAAAGCGGAAGAGAATCAAGCGAAGACAGGTTCAGAATGTGATGATTCTAAACTGAGGAATCTAAATTCACCCGTAACTCAGAATTGAAACAAAGGAAAATCTCAGTTCATGTCAACGTAGTCTCATTTTTAGAGAGTGAAGAAGAGAAGAAAGGTGTGGTGTTTCCGAGTGGTGTATGCTCCAATAGACACCTGTCACGTGGGCTGTGCCCTTGATTGGCCCATGCATGAGGACACAGGTGTTTGGGTGCACGGTGGTATGAGGATGCATATTTTGTACATTATGCATATCCACAGTCCGTCAACTCTCTGAGTTACATTTCCGTTCCAATAGCAAGAGCACTTCATGTGGAATAATGTGTGCTTATCACAACATAAAATACAATTCTTAGCGTGGTGCCCAGAACTGTCTCCCTCCTCACAAATCTGTTTTTGCATGACGGCTGAATCCAAACTGAACACGAACATGCTCGTTGCTTCTTTTAACATTTCGTGACAGTCCATACGATGCCTTTGAAGGTAGCATTGGCGGCTATACCTTTGGGTTCATTACATCAGAAGTCTGATGCCGAATTGTCTCTAACGTCCGTGAAATATGACGTCCCAACTGACATGCAACTGACGTCCATGAAATATGACGTCCCAACTGACATGCAACTGACGTCGTTGTTTGTGGCAATCAGTCGTCTGTAATTTCCGCTGATTTCAGATGCGGCGGAGCATTTGAAGATGACCTTCACAATTTCAATGTCAGCGATGTCCTCGATGGTCTCCTTGACACGTATGACAAACGACTGCGACCTGGATATGATAAAAGTAGGTCAAATGAGTGCACTTAATCTCAACCAGGAGGCTAAGAAGACGTCTTGCTAAAGCTTAAGAGAAATCACAAAAGGACAACGCAGAGGATGACTGCGCAAAATCTACTTGTATCACCACCTTCACATTGGATCAAATCCGGAGCTGACTTAAGATTATAATTATCGCTTTTTTGATGGGGGGCATATTTGTCGCAATTGATTATTTCCGTCTTTCCTAGAACGTCCGACGAAGATTCTAGTCGATCTGAACATCCGCAGCATGGGGCCCATATCGGAATCTGACATGGTAAGTCAATACCACAGATTGAAAGCAAATTGACATTGACACTCGGTTTCAGACATACTCAATGGACACCTACTTTCGACAGACCTGGAGAGACGACCGCCTGAAGTTCAGCGGACCTTACGACCAACTGGCCGTGTCCACCATGATTCTGAACGAGATCTGGAAACCGGACACTTACTTCCACAATGGTCAAGGGGCCTACCTGCACACGACCACAACCCCAAACAAACTACTGCGCATCCGCAATAATGGAGTGGTTCTCTACTCTATGAGGTAAGCTTGGGCTAAATGGAGCGTCTTTTTGTCTAAGGTAATATGGGGGATATATCGCTTATCAGGTAATATGGGGGATATATCGCTTATCAGATGCGACGCAATGAATGGATCATTCTCTATGGACTGCACAGAGTCAGATGAATTTGGTTACCAATTGCGTGTAGCACATTTGAACTCATGTTCAGCCAAGGACCAGCTACTGTGTTTGTAATCATCCTTAGCAGCGCTTCGTGTCCATGGCCAGGCCTTTGATTTATCCAAATGACCTAAACCCCTAATTGCTCTGTTCTCACCTCTCCAAGGAGGGAAGCAAATATGATTGTCCCCTGGCATCAGGCATTCCCACCGCTCGTTCATTTCCTGGCCAGCATCCCTGTCTGTTTGCGCAGCTTTTCATGCCTTGGACAGCCAGCCGTCAAATTTACATGAGTTTCCAATGTCTGCAGATGAGAAGCGAGAAAGCGGACAACACGACTAGCAGCGAAATGACTAATCGTTGAGGGTTTGAAAACTGAAAGAGCGAATCGAAGCAGTGAGTTGGGGGGAGATGCCATCGGTTGAGGGTGAATGAATTCTTGGAAAATTGGATGAACAAAAACTCGTAAATTCTCAATCACCAAGAGGATCAGTCGCCCTTCTGTTGCGAGGCTCCCTATCGCTAATTCAAAACGGCTGTTGGGACCGTCATTGACGGTTATGACGTCATTTGTGGTGATGACGTCATTGGTGGTGATGTTTGTCGTTCTATCTGGACGTATTTTCATGGCATTCATGCTCGCGTTTATGTCATCTGCTAGCAACTGATGGCGACGCGTTCATATTTGCATTAAAGTCTTTCATATTGCTCTTCAGATAATGGGAAGAGCTCACGAGGACCGTGTTTTATGATCGCGATATGGTACCGCGAGAGGTACCGAAATGTGTGTTTGGCCAATGGCCATTATGGTGCGAGGGATGTATTCACTGCTGATACAATTAGTTATATATGTCTAAATGTACTTCTCTCTGTTTTCTATACAGATGAATTATTATTATTTGTTTGTGGCTTTGTGAATCAACATGGTAGTCGTTTGCAAAAATTATGCAACATATGTAAGAGAACATAACAATTAAGGACATGCACATCCTGCTATACGAGCATCTTCGCAGAATAATATCCGTCCGAAATTCACTGGCATACAACACAACTATCCACCTCGTCCTGTCAATAATAAAATCGAGAATCGACTACTGCGACTTTTTTCATCCCAGATTACGGAATGAATCACCCATTAATTGATATACGTCAATCTAAATCTTTAGACTGTTTTAAAGTAAAATTGATAACTCAATTTGTTAGAATTGCATTTTGATTATTTGATTATGATTATATATGATGTTCACTTACAATATGTGACATTTTTCCTTTTAAATTTACACTTTTGTTAATTTTATTTTCATATTTATTCATTATTTTGTTACTGAATAATTTTATTGGAAATTAATTATGGCGCTTTATAAAATTAAAATCAATTTATTCATTCCTCATCCGTGAATTACGCAACAATATTAATACGACGATAGATTATATATCTCGCCAGCTGAGTGACCAGTGCTTCTCTCCGTCAGACTGACAATCAAAGCCAGTTGTCCGATGTATCTGCAGAGGTTTCCCGTCGATATGCAGAGCTGTCCACTGCAATTTGGGAGCTGTGAGTCCTACTTCCAATATATTATGCAATCGTCTCCACTTGTAACCTTGGTGATATGCGTATGAACATGTAACCATGACAACAATGTCATTTCAGATTATTTCAAAATGTCCTTTGCAGATGCATACACAAGTAAACATGTTGTTTATGAATGGAAGAACGGGCAGCATAACTCCATAGAGACCGCGGGCGACATGCGGTTGTCCCAATTCGACCTGGTCAGCACTCCAGCCGAAACTGTCGTGGTCAGCAACAATAGTGGTAATGACCAATGACCACTTGAATGCGGATTACGTAATCACGTACATTTTGGTTACAGGGGAATTCTCAACTTTGAAAGTTCATTTTGTGCTGCAGAGACATATGGGATATTTCCTAATCCAGGTACGTGCAATCATTGTTTGTAAATCTCCGCACGTTGAATCGATAATGGATGCGACGCATGATTGGTGCAATTACGACATGTTTTCTCTTCTCCGTTCAGGTGTACGTACCGTGTACGTTGATTGTGATTCTATCTTGGGTTTCGTTCTGGATCAATCGAGAAGCAACGTCTGACCGGGTAAGCCTCGGTAAGCCTCAGACGCAACATTTATCAATAGATCCCACGTTGGGATTACACATCAGTGGCCTCCGCGCAAACCACGTCAATTGAGGCATTTAGCAGATAATGGGATCTACAATTTCTCTATTTTTACACTCCCACAGATAAAAGCCCCAACCTCCTCCCCAAAAAATAATAATAATAATAAAAAATAAAATAAAATAAGAACTTGTTCCTGATATCTTAGTAACAGTACACACACGGACGGTGTTTTTATGTTCTTGGAAATTTCGTCCAATGGACTATGGATATTCTCAGAGTGTGCATATAATTATAGGAGGTCCAGGTGGGGGTATATTTGCTAGGCTATTGATATGGAACACTTAACCCTACTTAACCCTAGGGCACAGAAAGGTCTACAGCATTTAATCAGAGCATGCAGCTTGGAAATTTGATTCTCGGAACTTCAGAACGAAAACGGAGAGCAGCGATCATCGGTGTTCTGTGCAATCATTGTTTATTTCTTTGCGAAGCATAAGAGATCTCGTTGCTATTCCTCTTCCATGGCGCGTCTCTCATCATTTCGGTCTGAATCAGATCACGTGACCTTAAACTGGTCACAGAATGTTGCGTTATCCGATGTTTTGGGAAGATATTGGGTTACAAATGCTAAATATTCTATACTACACGCCCTGTTACATTCTATGCACAAAATGTCAAAACTGTGTGTAAGATCTGAACAATTGAAAACAGTTGATAAGTTCGTTCACAGGCGAGTCGTGTCGATTAATTGACATGCAAACCAGCTCCTATTAAACAAGAAGAGACTGCGATATATATGTAGTTCTTTATGAGCAAATCATTACCTGAAATAATCACCTATCCTACCGCTAAGTTACATTGTATAACATCCGAAAAGACTCAACGAATCTGTAATAATTTTCTCGCCATAGAAAATCGCCTCTCGCTCAACAACCAAATTAGGAGCACAACATATGACCACATTGGAACCAATAAGGTTGAGCTTTCAGGGATCCCAGGGAGGTATTTCCCCGAGAAAAGCAACCGATGCACTCATGTTTGGTACAAACATGATTAGCACTCGGTGCATAACAGCAGAGCCCTCCATTTGCAAACACTGCTCAACATATGATGCGGTGAGCGCGTCGTAGAACAACTCAGCACTGACAGGCAGCTAACGAGGGAGCATTCCTTTTCATTAAAATTGTGCCCAAGTCCTTACGTGTCCCGTTAATGGCGTTGCCATTTCGTGGTTATGTAACTAAAAGTGACGGGACAACGTGACATGAATCCCACGATGCTTCGTCTGTCGTTCATCTCGTTCCCTGTCAATGTCCATTTCGCGGGAAGCGAAGAGGGAGGTCTGCCCCATCGTCTAATACGCCCACTTTTAGGTTACAATAGACTTTGTGTTATTGTTAAATAACCATAACAACTGTACACACCAGCGTCTCTATCATAACGACAGCCATGACATGAAAACAGTGAATGAAATGCTGAACAGAATAAGGCAAACTGCTGTACATCGAGATTGAAAAGCGAAAAGTCATAAAGCTCCGACATACACATTATGCATGTCACTCATAAACAATAAGTATACGCACTAACATATCCATTTATTCACTCAGGAATCCTGACAGAGTTGACCTTAACGACAATCTCCATGGATACGCGTAACGACGTACCACGCGTTGCATACGCAACCGCCTTGGACCATTTCTTCATCATGTGTTACGTGTTCGTGACAGCCACGTTGTTGGAATTCGCCGGAGTGCACTACTTCACGAAGATCGGCAGCGGAGAGGCGACATTCGACGCCGACTACTGTCCCCCATCAGAGGACAGCGCTGACGACGAGGTCGGTCTCCCTGTGAAGCCTGCTCTTTATTTGCCCCGACGGGGTCATTTCCCCTGCCCAATCATATACAAGTGCTTCCGGGTCAGGGGCTGAAATTAAGGTCAGATCAGCGGAGGGCACTAGAAGCCCACTTCAGGGCCATCGCAGTATAATGAACGTCCTCCGCTCGCGTGATCACATGATGATGCTTCGTACGCTTCTCATACAACAACAGATGAAATGGACGATTGAGGATCAAAGGATTATTCTCTTGATTCATTATAGCACTCGGTGACCCCTCGTAGCGGTTCCTCTGATGATCTCGCATGTCTGTGCATAAGCGACTATTTATAAGTGATAGTTTCGTTAGTCTCATTAGAGAGGTGGAATTTCATTATGAAACTAATCCCTTCAAAGGACTGATTTTGCTCTGGGCTAAGGGGCGCACCAACCAGAACCGAGAATCCCCTTTGAATTAACAACTGGTCAATTTATTATTACCGGGTATTATCTTATTGATAATTATTATTTGCCTTTCATGAAACTTAATTTGCCCTCACGTGAAATTATTTCTCTTTTATACTTCTCCGAGTTCGTATTTGCCGCCTAATTCGTGATTATCTCGCAGCAAACAGGCGAAACAATTTGCGAATGTTGCCGATTCATTTCTGCTTTTGTTCATCGACAGTCTTCAATCCGTAAACATTTATTTGAAACCTCCTCATAATAAACCCTCTGTCATCCCCAGGGTGAAGATATCCCCAACAACACAAACAGCATGCATTACCATAGCAACAGCGTCTACTACCGTTCCCATGACAACCAGTGCTCCCTGAACGGTGGCGCACGTGAAGCGGAAGTATCCCCCACGAAGCGGGATTCATCGTTCTACAAACTCCTGAAGTGCCTCACAGGAAGTTACAGCTACAAAAAGGTCATGATCGAGAGGTCAAACCCTCAAGGGGTGAACAGGGTCAGCCGGATAGACCGGGCAGCTAGGGTGCTCTTCCCGCTCTCCTTCATCATACTCAACATCATTTATTGGATGACTTATACAAAGTGAGCACAATTTCTTTGTTTTACTGGGATTATGCAACCCTAATAACCTAATAAGAATGCCCCTACCCCCTCCGTAACACCTTTGGCTGCATTAGCGGAGTGAATTCTATTTTCATTTCGTGTTTTTGTGTTGGGCACTAATGCACTCACATTGAAGTGATACATTTACATCGGTGACATAACCATGACTTGGTTTTGTAGAGAGCTTCGGGCGATGAATACTTCACTTAGTAAATTGCGACCGCGGGAGAAAAGTAGCGATGCAATCACTCCGAAGCAATAAGCTGTCAGTCAGCATCTTTTGCTGATTTCATTCCATTCAAATTTGTTATTAGGGAGATTGATGCAATCAAATGTCTCATTTTTATAGATCGCAATATGAAAGAAAAATACTCACTGATATATCACTGACATATCGTCTCGCTGACAATATGATATAATATAAATGATACTATTGTTACATTTCTGAGAAAACGAAAAAAGAAATGATTATAATAATGTTGCTTCATTCCGAGTGAAAAAGCATATTTTTGAGATTCAGTTGAGTTTATTACCCATATTAATATTGGTTATTGTTTATTATTAATTTGGATTGGTTATTGTTTATTATTTTTAAGACACCCCCTTCCTCCCCCCTCCAACCCCTCCCCCCAAGCTACAGAATCATGATGGACAGTTCTCACTATTTCTCATAATGCATTCTAATCGAGTCTTTTTCTTTTCTTCCACAGATACGCACAGCTGTGACAACTACAAGCCATAATAATTAACATAATTTATGCAAATAAATCATAATGAAAATAATGAATATCACCTCGAAAAAATAAACGATGATATAAACAGACGATTTCTACGTTATTGGCATTAATTATCGGTTGTGGGGGGGGGGTGTTACTCAGAGCAAGCTCAAAAGATCGCGAAATCGGGCTTTGAAAAATCTAATTCTCAGCCCAGAGTTGGTCATGTGAAGAATCGTAGTGGAGGGTTATTGCAAGAGGGCAGTTAGAATGGGCAATTGGTAGGGAGGGAATGGGAGAATGGCATGGCACCACTGCATCGGTCAGTTTCAATTACGCCATAGAACAAAAAGATTTATGATTATTAGGTCAATTCGACCCGCACCGCCCACCCCTTCCCCTCCTCCCAGGAGTAAATGATTTCTCTTAATTTATACAGCAATATCTTCTGTTCAACTCTTCATAGATCGGAACCAATTCTCTTTTCAACCAAATCGATCAAACTAAGTGTTTAACCTGTCAAAAGATTTACATACGATAATATCGAAATTTATTGATATTTGGTCTCACAGACAATGCAACATAATCAGTGTGTTATGCACAGGAGCTGTTAAACCACAAGTGGCAAACGACACGTCAATATTGGTTTTGATCCACAGGTATACTAGCTATTCACTGGATACAGTTAAGATGATTGACAAATGTCGGTCTTTAATCTCACCCACACCTGTGACCATCTCTATGGACTTGTGATCTTTTACAAAGATGCATTAACATCGATTTTATATTTATTGGAAGACAGCAGAGAAACATGGCCACATGTTATGAATAATACGCAGCGATCATGCGTATCTTAATGCTGCTGCTATGGATTACCAATTGCCATGGCAACAAGTTAATGAATGCTAGCCAACTTCTGGATACGCTGCTCAATGTGGAGACATACGATAAGCGACTGCGACCGGGATTCCACGAGAGTAAGTTTTGTCTGTGATATCATCTCAAAGCTGATTTATATTTCGACGAAAGGAATGCCAACCAAAGTACTGGTCGATCTGAACATCAGAAGCATGGGACCTATATCTGAAGTTGACATGGTGAGTAGATATTACATGTAACAGTACAACCATTAATACAACATGTAGTGTTTTATCACCTATGAACTTGTACCACATGCATGATCTCTATCTAATGACCGTTACACTTGGAAAGCAATTGTGTTCTGACCATCGTTCATTGTTCATTTCAGACGTACTCAATGGACACGTACTTTAGGCAGACGTGGTCGGATGAAAGGTTGCGATTCAGCAAAGAATATGACGAATTGTTCGTCTCCACGACGATCCTGGATCAAATGTGGATTCCTGACACGTATTTCTACAATGGACTTGGGTCCTACCTTCACACAACAACCGTCCCCAACAAACTGCTAAGGATCCGACCGAATGGAGAGATCTTGTACTCGATGAGGTTTAAGCTCACTTGTTACATGCAAAAATTTTGAAGTTTGACTTCATAGAGAAGTTATTTTATAATGTGTAAAATGAATTGGAATACTTTCTAAAAAACACAGGTCATAATTTAAGATACAGTAACCTCATATCTTGGTAAACATGGAGCTTACCTCAGGATACAAGAGGGGTGGTGATGTTGCAACAATTGCTCTATTGGATTATCTACTTGTATATTTTCTCAGAATTACCATCAAAGCCAGTTGCCCAATGTACTTGCATTTTTTTCCCATGGACCAACAGAGCTGCCCTCTCCATGTCGCCAGCTGTAAGTCAATTTGTCCAGATTTCAATATCGAACTAACAATTATTATGCTATTTGCCTAATACGCAGGTAATCGATTGTTCATTTGCTAAAATATTAATACACGTATATCAATACCCCCACCATAATATGATAGCTTGATTAATTCCACACGTAATGTATCAAACGAAACGACCACGAAAACATAATTTTGCTTTCGCTTTTGTGTCATTACTTATTGATAATTAATGTTCTGGCATCCAAATAAAAATCCATTAATTTCATCAATTGTGATATCATATGCAATATAAGGATAAATTGCACGTTTTCCCAGATGCGTACACGAGAGATCAGGTGATGTATCATTGGAAGAGAGGCCCCGACGACTCCATCGAAACAGCGGACGACATGCGATTGTCGCAATTTACCCTGATCAGAATTCCCGCCTCTGCTGGCATCATAAAAAACGACAGTGGTCAGTGATATGGGACATTTGGTGACCAATCAATCTCCCGCTCTTGTTTTTTTCAGGAGAATATTCGATGCTGACCGTTGATTTCGTGATGCAGAGAGACATGGGATATTTCTTGATTCAGGTGAGAAATTGACCTCATGATTTGACCCCCAGAGTGACGTCATTCCGCAGGTGTACGTTCCGTGTACACTGATTGTCGTTCTCTCCTGGGTCTCCTTCTGGATCAACAGAGAAGCGACAGAAGACAGAGTTAGTTTGGGTAAATATTTCCTTCGAGAAATTACTCGCATTAAACGCAATGTTTTTGTGTGCTTATTATGCGGGCGGAATCGAATTCAGACATCCGAGAAAAGATGATTTACCCAAAACGCTACAGGTTCAGCTCCGTTTAAGTAACCTTCTATAATTTAAGACAGTTAAAGTATAGATCCCATCATCGTTATTATGATATTATGGGTGTACGGATTACTAGATAATCCAATCTGTTGATACGCTCAATTTGTTTTTATCTAGGAATTCTGTGTGAGCTCACCTTGACAACGGTTTCCATGGATACCCGAGACGACCTCCCTAAAGTGCCATATGCAACTGCGTTGGATTTGTTCATCATAATGTCGTACATATTCATCACAAGTACTTTGATTGAGTATGCAATTGTGCATTACTTCACAAAGATAGGAAGCGGTGACATCGCAACGGAGGAAGACGAGGATGGCGCGGAGGCTGTCCATGTCGACCATGAAGAAGAAGAAGAAGACGAAGAAGATGACGACGATTTTGATAATGATGGTGATGATGATGATGATGATGATGATGACATGTATGAAGATGAAGACACGATCCTCAACGGATGTGCGGGTCAGGTAGGAGTGATTCACTTGTGTAATTTCATGCATGACGCCAAATATTCCCTCAGATCACAACGACGTGGTCAGCCGTGGATAAGTCTTACATAACGACAGTCACCTATCCACACAGACGAAATCGCAGCGAGTGCACGTGTCACTCTAGAGGCATCACGCATCATTATTACTCAGGAGAGGAACCTGAGGATGAAGAAGAGGAAGCAGAGAAGATGAGGAGGAAGAGGAGGAGGAAGAGGGGGAACAACAGGAGGAGAAGGAGGGGGAGCACTTGGAGCTTCCGCTGCCTGATGTGTCTGCAAGGAAGTGCTCAATATCGGAATCGCATCATGCGCAGAGCCAACACGGACGGTATCAACACCGTCAGTCAGATCGACAAAGTGGCCAGAGTCCTCTTTCCTCTCTCGTTCCTTGTTCTCAACCTGATCTACTGGATCACAATCGCCTGATGTCATCGGAATTGCCGCGAGGAATTAATTCATTGTGGCAGGATTAGAAATTGCTATGCAATTATGAGAGGGCGCCGTGAACAATGTATGGAGCGAGCATACAGCATGATTGCTGATGGCTATCTGTCGCTGTTTCTACTATTGTCAAGAAGCAGTAAAATGTCATTGAATTGGTTCGGTCAGTGCTGTCTGCGGCCATCTCTTAATTCATGCGTGCGATATGCATCGGTTATTTATCGAATGAAGATGTCTGCTACGTCGCCTCAGAGATTGTGTTTTATGGTAAAGGTTTCAGTGCACCGAGATGCACACGTTACCAGCCGTGGAGATGAGGTCTGATTTGTTCCAGCTTGAACTAGATCTGAGACACATATGCATTTATATTGGCCTAGAATGCAAACAGCTTGCCATGGGGCAAAAATGTGCAATAACATTTCGATAGGTGATATTTTTACGGAATGGTCTCAGGGCACCCGACAATGTCTGATGTACTTAGGCAATAAACAAGTTTTGTCCTTTTGGTAATTTGATCTGTTTTAGTTGCCACGTGATTGATATGATTCATGTGGTTCGTGGTTCGTTGGTGTAACAAATTCTAGGAATCAACCACCTACAATGTGAATCTTGATTTGATAATAATATGTAATGTTGGTGTAATATTATTCTGACCGATACGTTTGGCATGAGTTCATGAGAATATCACAACGATTGAATAACTCGAATGAATATTTTCAAAAATAGACCGATATGCACCTGCCATTTTTTCCCTAAATGATTTACAAAAAAAAAAAAAAAAAAATATATATAAATAAAATAAAATAAAATAAAAAAGCAAATGAGGTTTGATTTTAGCAAAAATCTAGAGGTTACTTTGTTTATGTAAACATACTAGGCAATAAAATATGAATTGTTTGAGAGGTCATGACCTGGGCCAAATTCAGTGAATATCTTAGGCCTAAGTTAGAAAAATAGAGAGAGGGCAAAAAATGTCATGAGCCTCAAAGGAAAAAGGGTGTCCTATTCGCGGGCATGTGCTATGGAAACATAGAAGGAAGGAGGAACCGAGAGGCGTATTCTTTGAATTTCTTTCATTCCATTCTTTTGGTGACGATGGATGTGGCGGGCGGATATAGCTGATTGTCGCTTGTGGCAGAGTAAACAGCCCTCCTTGAAGCATTTGTATTGCTTTCATGAGACGGAAATGTAGACATCTAGGTCAATGGAATTATCAAGAAAACCTTCATTGCACATGCATTTAAGTCGAATCTACCGACAACATGACATAACATGTGATCACCCGAATGAGTCTTCTCGTCTGCATATTCTATATATTTTCTCCATAGCCATGGCACAATTCATTCTTTCGAATGGACGACAACCAAATCCGCCATAATGATTATACGAGGTGCTTACTCAAAATAGTTTTGATTTAAATAATAATTGCACGTGACAGACAACACAGGAGAGAATAAAATGCTAATTTCACAGAGGCAAATTTCAGGATGCCCAGCGCTAACAGAACGAAGGTTATGGCAATATTATGTATGCATCGTGTACGTGACAATAGACAATGAACAGAGTGTGAATAGCGCACACCTGGCCTGTTAGCTATATCGTCTTGACATTTAATCTACCATTAAGCAATTATCCATTTTGAGTATTGATTATCAAGGGAAAAGCATGGCAAAAGAAGCGCCCAGCAATGTAGTGCATGCCAGATCATGGCTTCACCGCATGGCATCTTGCTCGCATGCATCGCTTCCGTGGTAATGACACAATCGTCTGCGACGGTGAATTTGGATAAATTAGAAGATGCCAGTCTGCTGCTTGATTCGCTGCTCAATCTGGAGAGCTATGACAAACGGTTGCGCCCAGGGTTCCATCAAAGTGGGTATATTGTCAAAATATTATGATGCATGTCATCATTTAATCTTAAGGGGGCTTAAATTGTGCATATTTCGGATCACAGTGTAGGGAGGGATTGGTGGCTGACTGTCGTTACTCTAATGATCCACCCATTTTGCTAAACATGAAGTACGCGATGATGTATTTTGTAATCCACAGCGGAGCCAACAAAGATCAAAGTCGATCTAAACATTCGAAGCATGGGTCCAATATCTGAGGTTGACATGGTAACGAACCGTGGGCAAAATCAGTTCATCATTGGTGTGAATTCGTTTTAGACCTACTCAATGGACACATACTTTCGCCAAACATGGAAAGATGAGCGCTTGATGTTCGTCAATGCAACGTACAATGAGTTACTAGTGTCGAACAAAGTCTTGAAAGAAATGTGGATACCCGACACGTATTTCTACAATGGACTCGGGTCCTACCTTCACACAACAACCGTCCCCAACAAACTGCTAAGGATCCGACCGAATGGAGAGATCTTGTACTCGATGAGGTAGGGAAAATAACGACATGGACTTAATGTATCTGCTTCCAAGCATGACGTCATTTATTGTTCTCATGTGATATTTGTCAGCTATACGTAGGCAAAGCAATAATGGAGCCATGATTTTTTTTTTTTGCTTTCGCAGGATCACCATTAAGGCCAGTTGTCCCATGTATCTGCACTACTTTCCAATTGATGTTCAGAGTTGTCCCTTGCAGTTTGGAAGCTGTGAGTATCGATTCAGGGATCTCCAACCAATGACAATTGACTTGGAACAAACATGAAGATATACAAAGAGATACCTAAGAGTACACACAATCAAACAATCCACTTATTGTTATTCAATATCTGCTCATCATATTTTGCTCTTCATCTCCTTCTGTTTTCGATGTTTTTTTTCCTTCCTTTTTTTTTTTTCCAATAATCTGCTTACCTAATCCAACCGTTAAATCAGCTTCTTTTATCTCTACTCAAATTTCCTCCAATTCTCGTCTTCAATCTCGGTTGTCTGTTAAGATCAGTGTTCTGTTGCACTGAAGATCCTCGCCACCTGTCTGTTGCATGGAACGCCGATCACGTTACGATGAAATACACCTTTGTTTCGACTTCTGTAATGCAGTAATATTCTTATTTTCACAGATGCATACACGAAAGAACAAGTGGTCTACGAGTGGAAATTGGGAGCAAACCAATCGATTGAGACCGCCCTCGATATGCAACTGTCTCAGTTCGATTTAGTGAGAACTCCGGCTGACACTCTCGTAATGTCGAACAACAGTGGTAAGCCATTACGTCATTGTGGTCTCCCTTTATATAGGATGGTCCTAAAGTATGTTATTCGAGAAACGGGGCAATGTGGTTGCCATGGTAACTTTATTTTTTACGTTCAGCATTACTGAAGAAGTATTAGACATCTCCACAGGAAATACAATATTTGGCCTCTTAGCATTCAGCTTGAGCCCCTCGTGCTATTTAGACAAAGAGTGTGTGAAGTATGGGGCATGATGCCTGGTTGCAAGCATGCCCCAGGGAATTGCCTTTACCCCCTACAGTATGGCAGCTGGATTATAGATTCAGAAAAAGAAAAAGGAGAAGAAAAGAGAAGAATCCTTCTCCCTGAAGCCCTATCTGGGAGAGAAAAGCCGACGAATAGCGAGTAGACTTAAGTTGCGTGTATGCTTCGTTGAATTGGCGGCCAGCTGAGCTCCCTGGATAACCCACTGATGGCCATTGGTCGCGGTATGTCGTCGGGCGACGATGTATTCCCAATAATTGACTGTGAATTGCCTCCTAAACGTGGGTGTGAAAACAATGAGTGTTATAGGCTCCAGAGCATTCTCATCCATTGTATCACGAGAAACAATTTAGAATCAAAGTGCAATGTTGTTAGCTAATTACAATCAATGAATTGGCTTAGTTCGATGCGTTCAGTGTAGATACCCACAAACAATAACTGTGAAGGAAATGATAAATTAACTTACGCGATTGAAATATCATGTGGTCTCTAAATTGCGTGCACTTTGACAGGCGAATATTCCACTCTGAGAGTAAACTTCGTCTTACAGCGACATATGGGCTATTTTCTAATTCAGGTAAATGCCATTTATGTGAATTGATTGTGTAATCATGGCGTCATTCTCCCAGGTGTACGTCCCCTGCACCCTGATTGTCGTCCTCTCGTGGGTTTCGTTTTGGATAAACAGAGAAGCAGTTGAAGACAGGGTTAATCTAGGTCAGAGTTCACAAGATCAACAATTGCACGTCAGTAAATCCGTCCCAATCAGGTATCTTAGCAGAACTCACATTGACAACCGTTTCCATGGATACTAGAGATGACCTACCAAAAGTGCCATACCCGACAGCTCTTGATTATTTCAACATAATGTGCTATTTATTTGTCACCGCAACTCTAATTGAATTCGCCATTGTCCACTACTTCACCAAAACTGACTCTAAAGACGATATTTACCCAACTTCCGGTTCCGATTCTGAATCCGAAAACGAGGTGCGTGATTGCCGGCCATCTTGCTTTCGATTGACCCAATTATTCTTCCTCAATCAGATTCCTGCGTGTCCATATCACAGTTTTCAGCCGATCCGATCAGAGGGATTATGTCCTCACCACCGACAGCAGCAACGTCACCGGAAGCGGAAAGAAGAAAGTTTACTTATGAAATTCTGGAAATGCCTCCAAGGAAGTTATCACTACCGGAAGGCGATGGCTAGACGCGCCACAGGAGTCAACTCACTGAGCAGGATCGACAAAATATCCCGGACTCTCTTCCCTTTTTCATTCATCTTCCTGAATGTCATTTACTGGATCTCGATTACGAAATCCGGATTTGAGTACACACTGTGATCGTCTGATGATAGGTGCGTTATGATTTTTGATATACGTTATGATTATGCTGCTTCATGATGCTGTGTCGATTTTGTGATAAATATGACATTTTGAGTCTGTGATTTATTCAGTGAATTGATGCAGTCTTCCTGCTGTTCGCAACGCCATTCTTAGATGTTATGTGTGTGGACAACCCATCATCCATGCATACATATTCGTCCTAATTAAAAAAACTTTATTGCATTTTTGTTCATTTTGATGATCAAGATTCGATTATAATAATAATAATTTATTTCGTACAAAAACATGTACAGGAAAAATGAACGGATAAAGAAAAACAAAAACGATAAAGGTAAAGGTAATGGTAAATATAAGTGCAAACAATAATCCTAATGTGAAACTAGGCTGTGCTATACAACGAGTGAGAGAGAGAGAGAGAGAGAGGGAGAGAGAACCTGTGCTAAACTATGAAAAAAAAAAAAAAAAAAAAAAAAACTTAACAAAATACAGATTTGCATCAATTCAAGATACGGTAATAATTATACAATCCATTAATACATAGTGAATTAATTAAAAACAAAACATCAGTATTATCGAATTCGTTGGATATACTCAAAATATTATCTCTTATATTACATAATTCTTTGATACCCATTGCGGTTGCATTACTGTGTTTAGATGTGGTGTTACATAATATATTTGATTGACTCAGCATGATTTGCCTATTAATACCAACAGAGGATCGACTAAAGGGAAGAGAGTGAATGAATGACCGAACAAGTCTATTATTGCCGACAGAACAGCTGGAATGAAAAGTTTTAAACCGGTATAATAACTGAAGGGAAATTTCAGGAGAATTCATTAAATAAGGAAGTATGTTACTTATAAAATATATAATAAATATTTGGTAATGGTAATGTATACTTCTTCGGATTCAGCGACGCATTCAGAATGTTCTTCAGCGCCAGCCGACCATTTTCAGAATGTGAAATATTCCTGAGAGAGTTCGGGGTGAGTGGAAGGATACGATGGATTTCATCGTTAACCTCGTCCTTGGGTCATGCTCACCACTGCTCTCAAAATCGATGGCGTAATGTTGCGTTGCCATGGAAATTAATCATACGTCACTTTTGTCTAGGACATCAGACAACACACTTAAAATATCGAGGCTGAAAATAACACCGACTGCGTTCATATAGATCAGCGCAATTATACACTGCCAGCAACCGAACAACAGGTCTTATTTATTTCACAGCTCCAAATAGTCCAACAAATCTCCACATATACAAAAGCTGGCCAAGCGCTGTTAAATTAATGATATACATTCGGCATGTCCTGTACAGCCAATCAGAGGCTCCTGTTGTTTCGACAATCCAATTTGAAATCGCAAGTTACCATGGTAACGTCAATCGGCACCTTCAGAAATTCCTCTCTGTGCTCAGTTTCAAATTCTCTCACCAAACGACCATCCTGCAACTCAACATTTTAGTGTTTAACTCAGCATTGCAGTTACATCAAGACATCTCCCTCGACACCTTGCAGGTAAAATACCCAATATCCCAAGTTTAAAACGACGAACAGGAGCGGGAAGAGAACACGTGACAACATGTCCACTTCTGATACGCTGTTCACCCCTGGTTGCATGCTGCTGGCTGAATCTTTGTACTTGTGGTTTCCGGCGATGCACTGCAAGAGCTGAGCGAAGCAACTCCTTCTGGGAAATGTCACTTCGGTCTTGTATCTTCGCAAGTGACCATTGCAGGTGTTGTACGACTTCTGGAACAGGCAGGGAGCATATTAATCAATCAATTGCTGGACTTTCATTTATTTATAAAACATCAAAATATTACTCAATCCATTTATGAATATTATTTTAATGGATTATTTATCCATAAAACATCGAATAATCAATTTACCAATGGAATATATGATATCGCATTAATTATTTTGCATTAAAACTAACACCGTTTACATTTCACAAAAACGCTACATAACCCCCGCACGTGAATATTTTAGTTTTAAATGGCAATCATGCAATTCATGGATTTCTCTGACACGCTGCACACAATTTCCCTAGTTATAGGACGCCCAAAGATGACACTTAAGCCCTCAGCAGCAACAGCGGAGCAACCACCTAGGCGAGGTATGTATGTCGTCCATGCAGGTACCACAATTCGACACTATGCAATGTGTCATGCTGTGATAAACATGGGAGTTTTCATAAAATCGGAAATCCAAAACCCGGCAAGTTGTCCCACCTGGAATCAAACACAGACCCTCTGCACAATAGGCGAACGCGCTACCACTGCGCCATCGCGGCCAATGGTATTTTCTTCTCTGCATTGCTTTCGGAAACCATGCATGAATTGATGATTTTCTAGCAATGTAGAAAGACAAAATAAAAAACAAGCTCTGACTGTCTATCAACCAATGTAGAAATGCCAAATTAAGAAAAAACCTTGACTGACTATCAACCGATGTAGAAATGCAAAATAAAGAAAAAAACCTTGACTGACTATCAACCGATGTAGAAATGCAAAATAAAGAAAAAAACCTTGACTGACTATCAACCGATGTAGAAATGCAAAATAAAGAAAAAAACCTTGACTGACTATCAACCGATGTAGAAATGCAAAATAAAGAACAAACCTTGACTATCAACCAATGTAGAAAATTAACTAGCAATCAGAAAAAAAACGAGAATCAAAATAAAGAACAAACCTTCATTCGTTGCTTTGTGTCTTCGTCATCATCTTCTTCTTCAGATTCGTGAGGTAAACTTTCTCCGCTTCCAACTTTAGTGAAGAAATGCACCATTGCAAACTGAAGAATGGTGGCCAAGATGAAAGCAAAGCACATGCCGACGAAATAATCCAGGGCAGTCGAATAGGAGACTTTGGGGAGGTCTCTGCGGTTGTCGATTCCCAGAAAAGCCATTGTCAGCACATTGGTGATGCCTGCAGTGATACAACAGGAACAGTGGGCACACTGAGTCGTGTTCTTGAAGAGACGAACCGAGTGCGATTCTGTCCGAAGTTGCTTCTCTGTTGATCCAGAATCCGACCCAGGACAGGACGACGAGGAGACCGCACGGAACATAGACGTTGATCAGGAAGTAGCCCATGTGACGACGCAGGCGGAAATGCACCCACAACATCGAAAAAACACCTACAATGGAACAACTTCATTTGTGACCGTTGTGACCTTTGTGGTTTCACCTTTGAATTGAATGGTTTTATTGTCTTGCCCTTCCTTAATTCCTACAAGATCAAACTGTGACAAGGTCATATCAGGCGCCATTTTGACCGACTTATTGTCCCCGTACATCCATCTATACACAACATCAGAAAGTGTGTATCCATCTGTAATGATGCACGAAATAATGTCGTACTGGTCATGCGTCCACTCACGGCTTCCAAGTATTAGCGGGCATGTCTGGGTGTCCATGGGAAACTTCTCCAAATGCATCGGACAACTGGCTTTGATGGTCAGTCTAATAGAGAACAAATTAAAGTCTGTTGTTTATAATAATTTCGATACCCAGCGTCACGGAAACAAGGATTGTATTCACATAATATCAAAGGTCATAATCAAATCTGAACAATTATGGGAACAAATAATTGTCATTGAAATTGAAGAGGATTCGACCATTGTCTGTCTACATCCCCTGTCGAGTTCTTCGTTCGGTAGTTTCGATAGTAGTCAATGGTGAGATATTTTGCCTCACGCAAACAACTAGACTTTTGAAACTTTTTACCCCATAATATACGGATCCAACACACCTCATGGAGTACAGCACGCTTCCGTCCGGGTCAATCCGGAGTAATTTGTTTGGAGACGTGACCACGTGAAGGTAGGACTGGCGGCCATTAAACACGTGGGTATCTGGCTTCCATAAACGCTCGAGGACATTTATGCTCACTCGCAGAGTTTCATTTCCATTGAACTGCAACCTCCGGTCAGTCCATTGTTGTCGGAAGTAGCAGTCCATTTGGTATGCCTACAAAAATAGAGAGGTTTGTGAACGGAATAAAAAGAACTTCTGTTCCATCAGATTAAATGTAGACACGTGACTCATGCTAAGTAAGATGCCTTTGCCTCTCACAGCATCAGTCCCATATTGGCACTCAGGAGAATCGCGGCCACGGTAATGACACACGTCTGGCAATTATATAAAACATCGAGAAAGCCGACGGACAAACCGCACCATATCCATTTCTGAGATGGGCCCCATGCTTCTGATGTTCAAATTGACATCCACGAGTGTCGGGCCGCGTACTGAGTGGGGAAAAAGTTGGACGTATCAAAGGCGTTCGATCGCGTGAAGCACTCACCCCGCTTGTAGAAACCCGGATGGAAGCGTTTGTCGTAGTCGCTAAGGAGACGATCAAGCAGCGAAGTGGCGTCGCTGCTTGTGTTGTCGGCGGAACAGGAAGTCAGCTGCAGAAGGAAGCTGGAAGATATTTATTATACCAGATATCTATAGATACCCTCATTGTATTTATTGTCATTATATTGTCAACTGTACGTGAAGCACAGTATGAGGCAAGTAGAAGTCTGAATGTATGTTTTGTGCCCCAGTGGTTATGTGCGGACAAAAGAGCGTCTGTTTACACCTGAGAGTTATATGACTTCAAGGGAAGTAGTTTTGAGTGGGAACCTACTGTGTACTCAAGCAAAAGAATGTCGTTTTCAGTAACAACCAGAAGAAAACAATGGCTGATTACTAAAATGTCAAGTTTCAAATTTCGTGTTCTTATTTGAAATACGGTAAGCGGGTTCAAAATCGCGTTAACAAATAACACATTAAAACAATAATGATAAATAGATGCAGATGACATAGCCATCATTAATGATACATTCAAGAGCATTGGTTTGATGTAATCTACGTACAAAACAGACAGACACACTCTTCAATCGTAACCCAAACAGGCATGCGTAGTTTTCCATCTCGGAGGCATTTATCTCACAACGGAGTGAAATCGAAAGAGACAAGTCATAATTTCCGTTGTGAAGCCAATTACCCAAGTTAATCACGACAGATTATGTAATTACATCTGCGAGCGACTTTTTTTTTTCTTGAATCCAATTGCAACCGCGACTCTTTTGCGGCAACAAAATGTAATTAACACAATGAACAGCGAAAGGAATTGTTAGCTGTTGGCTATGTGTCCATTTCAACATGATTCCCCTTTCATTCTAATCATCTAATATCCTAATAGGCTCAGCGGTTATGACGGCGGATCTAATTAATTTGTTTCACGAGAAGAAAGTAAAGTGTCGCGGATAACTCAGTCTTTTGTAGGAGAGAGGCAGTGTGAGAGAAGCATGAAAAAGAATGCGAAGCAATTGAGAACAACAGCTCTGGAGTCCCACGGGATGCAAAACGAGGATTCTACTTGTAAATTATTTAAGATGGAGGCCAAAGAACAAGTCAATCACACGACACTCAAGGGACATTGCGGTGCTCACTAGGGGGCGCTATGACTGACTTAGAATTGTCTATTGCGCCGCAATTACATACAGTCATTTACAGGCAAATTGCAATCATTTTCAACATAGACAACCTTATTCTCACACAACCGAAGCTGTATTTGCCTTTCTTATGCACCGAATTTGATTAAATCATAATTGCCACTTGCGTCTGGGTTCTAAATATGGATTTCCAAAGAACCTGATTTGCATTTAGGTTTCGTTTTGCTTGTCGGGTTTCCGAGCAAGCGAGGCAGCCGTCGCCTGATTGCGACAGACAGTATCTTGCCGACACCCACACCAATTCAAAGTACATCCGATACCCCAAAGAAGATGATCAACGATTAAAACAACAAAAGCCAGAATTGCTTTCGTATCTCGATATAAACGAATCAACATTTCCACACAGGGAGTCAGATTAAAATAAATGCTCAAATTCACATCGAAGGATTGTATGATCCCCTATTATTTTGGTTAGCCCTGAGGTTAGGATGAGAAATAATGTGACCAAACCGAAACAATCGACCCTTACCCGATCAGCGCGACGAATGAGCCCCTGCCCACCATGGATTCTGTTGTTTCGACGCTCGCAATCGAAACTGTGGAATATTGCAGCCGAACCGGACTTCCGCTTATGTAACAGACAACGTCACCCCCTCCCCCTCCCTCCCTCACTCAGTCGCTGCACGCATTATGAGTGCCTTTAAGTGCTAGTTGTGTTACGAGCACTGATGGCTGATGAACACGTCTGATTTGGGATTCACTTATCTCTAAGCCTTATATGACCGTGGGGCACGAGAGGCTAATGTCCAGGGGCTATTGGTCCATGAGCTCAAATCTTCCACCTCAGACGACAGCATGTTTTTCTGTGGTCAGGGGCCATCATTTCCTTTTCCGTTTCTCAGTTGCAGATCAACATCCTTAGCTTAATTTTACAAATACAAACTTACTAACCGGAAAAGCATGGTCCTATGGGACTATGTTTAACGTAAGGCTATAATGAGACAATAATAGCATACGTGTAAGTACGTTTGTGGATGTTCTGAGTGGCTCAGTCGGTTTGACCACATGTCTAAAATACTATGTCGCCGGGGCAGGCCGAGGTCCCGATCGACTTCGAGACCAGGTGCAAGGCTTGTACATATAATGTCACGAAGTAAAATGATCCGGTTGTCCCATGCACAACACAGTACCCGAGGGCGTCTCATTCGGCCTCACTGAAATGCAATGTGGCCATGAAAGTTCCCGAGGCCAAGACTTAATCGAAGCTGGCGATATTAACTTATGACGGTGAAATATTTACGAGAAAGCAACGCTTGCGCACATTGAAGTCATCACCGAAAGGTTCTTCGCGCATCCATATGATGTATTGGCTGCTGAAGTAAAATATTGGACCAGGAAGGCATATGTTGGTAATTGAAACGGCGACAAAATTATTATACCTACTTTTATTCCGCCGTTGTCACCATAGCAACAGTATTTATATTCTGAAATCCATCAGGTGCATTTTCAATGCACCTGATGGACTATATATCATTTTCAATGCACCTGATGGATTCGTGAACAACTATTCTTCGATTATCTTATATGAGCTAGTGAACAATCAGAACCATGCCTCCTCTGTTGACTTTCCGTTATGATTTTCTAAACAGCTCTGTGATTGGTCAGTAGGATGTGCGTGTAAATAGACACTGGAAGGCGAGGGGACAAAACGAGAAAACATGGCTGTTATTCATTCGGGGCCTATTTACTTGACCTTCTGCCACGTATGAACTCCCAGTTAGGAATCATACAGTGGAAAAACGTCTTTATCGGAGTTTGCGCGCACGACGCGCTGTTATTCTGAATAATTATTCTGAATAATTAACTGCCTTTAAGTGCCTTTCGCGTTGCGTTCAGCGGTCGAACCATATTTCAGCAGGTCTCGTCTGAGACGAGCATAGCAACCATTCTTAATCAAGGATGCTGATGCCAATGGAATAAATATATATCATTCAGCACATATAATGATATATTCCCCTGTTTTTATCAGAGCAGGGCCACATTTGAGCACTGAAAACGGGAACCCAGCGTTCGACAATTACCGTAGATATACATTAAAGCGAATCGATCAATTTCCAGGAAATGTAACCAGTCAACCAATCGCCTACATCCCGTTTCCATGGTTACATTGCGTTAGTCTGTGTTACATTTGACACGTGATGCGTCAATCGAAAAGTCATTGCATCATGATCTTATACCCAGTGTAGAGTTCGACGTAAATTCGATCTTCACCTTGCCTGGCCTTCATAATGTCGTCAACTCAAATCCGACCGAACATAGTTTAATCCCTGGGGCCACATGAATATAACTGTCATGATTATCGTCACACACAAAGGAATTCATTTGATAGCTCTGAAACTGTATTTTGAAAAAAAAAAAAAAAAAAAAAAAAAAAAAACGAAAAAAAACGAAACAGAAACACTATAGACCGGTGCGAAGTGTGCAATCTGACGTTTCAAGTGTTTCCTTGCAAGAACCCATTTTATGCCAAAGATGAAACTGCTTGAAAAAGTTTGTCGAAAGAGTATTCGTGGGCACTAATACGAACGAGCCATCTTCCGTAATTATTATGTATATTAAAGTCGGAAAAGCACCCAATCGATGAGGGTTAAGAGCGAGTGAGTGAGTGATGGGGTTTTACGGCTCCACCCAACCCATTTGGGTGATACGGGCACCAGAACATAAGGCCCGGGACCGGGGTTTCCCCCTACTCTTATCGATAAATCCCAAGGGTTCTTTATCCTGCATACCACCATAGACAGTAGTACACAGCGCCCGGGCTTGTTACACAGTTAAGCAGCACTGCTGAGTCACCGAAGAAATACAATTGTAATTCACAATCATAACGCCCGTGGCCTGATCGAGTCTCGAACCCGGGACCTCGACCCCCACGGTCCGCATGGGAATGCAGACAGCGGTTTAACCCACTGTGCTGTTCGGTGCCCCCTGATGAGGGTTCAGCGTATTACCATACATTAATGATTGTCCTTGGAAACTAACATGTCGAGGCAAACCATATAGTATTATAAACTTATTTGAGAAGAATGCCGATCCAGATATGGCGTAACCAGAGGACCGAAGCGATATTCAAATCACATCACGTGATAAATGCGGACAGAATATTCATCATGTACAGGGATTCCGACAAGATTAGGAAGTCCCATTCGTCCGCAATGAACGGCTCGGAGGTTGACCCAATGACCCACTTACGATGAATTCTCAACACTTGGTGATTTAACATGGGCATTGATCATGTCATCAATCGACTTGGATGACGTCACTGTGGTCGGAGGCGGATACGCGGAAACATTGTGGTTCAGTGTTAACAGAATAAGCATTTGATGACAAACTATTGGCAAGTTTCAATAATTACCATGTAAAATTTATGCAAACAATTCAGCAACGTATTTTGGTTGCATTTATCAAAAGCTGCACTTGGAATGTAACTTTCAAAGAAGGAACTCAATAAAAATCAGATAAAATATGAAATATAATTTGAGTACAGCACTCAGTCAGCTCAGCAATACATCAATGTCCTTGATTGCGTAAGATGGTTCATGGGCTTAGCGCTGGAACACTAAACACTATTTATGGGTTCCTGATGCCTCAGCCAGTCTTGTGTGACTGTTTTCCCGCCATGTTTACACCCCTCACCCCTCAAGGGAGGAATTTCGTTATCTTGAGAGCAATAAACGTAGAGAATCCGACCCAGAAGACAGGAGTGAGCGGCCCAACGTGTTTGAACAGCGTCCAAGCAAGCACTGCCATTTCAGCGAACGGCATCAAGAGCAGTTCCCCCAAAGACCTCTTGATCAGTCTGCAGAGGCACCAAACCGCCATCACACCGTGGAGGAGATCCTCAAAGACGAAGCACGCCAGGACGTGGATCTGAAAACAATTGCGTCATCATTACATATATGCTTCGATGTCATTACTATTGCAAGGTAAGCGTGTGATCCTATTCCGCCCATTGATTCTGATAATTCTAATATTGATATCTATATAGGTCTGTCCATGTTATTACCCTGCGTCAATGTTTAAAAGTTTCACCCTAATATCGCAGTTCATATGCTGACTTGTAGAACCAGACCACAAAGTACAATGCAGATAACTCAACCAACCAACGTTTCCAGTGCATGCATCCGGAACAGCGCCCTCCGTGTATCTGGTCGATGCGACACATCGCTCTTGAAGAGACGGTGCGTTTTAATGAAGCACCCGGCGACGACGAACACCTGAGCGAAAGGTAACAGCGTTAGAGAAGCCATGAGGCCCAAATCAAAAGGTATTTGGTGCAGAGTGGGGACAAAGTGCAAAGCGTCTTATCTACTACCGCCTCCGCAAGATATGATGTGATACGGAATATGCGTGTACTTCTCTCTATTTCATAGCGCTACTTTGATAAGTTGTATAGGAGCATACATATCACAGAAAAGTAGTCATAACGTACTTTTTCTGAAGGATGTGGTGCATATTATATCTTTACCTTGATCTGTGATCGAGTTCGCCAGTTGTTTGAAGCAAGGAACAGTTCCGAAATTACCATGGACTGCAAATCACGTTTTGCTACTCTGATCGACATCCAGGTCAGGTCACAATGTTATAGTCCTTTTGTACCAGGACGTACGTGTCTTCTAATTAGAAACGTAGCGATGTAGCGTCAAGGAAGTCCAGTCTTCTCCAGAAGGTCCCTCAGTTGGTCCACAAGGTCCGGACCATGCACGTGGGCATTCGTGATCCGATCTTCCTGACGTCACCACTCCGTCTCCGCTCTGCTTCACTGGCCCGAATTGGGCCTTGGTCTTTCCCGACGGGTTGTTTAATACCAGGGAGGACAGTGGGAGACAAAATAACCTTCCGAAGTTGTAAAAAATTTTAGAGGCGTTGTGAAACTCCGCCATCTTGCACTTGAACATCTGCCTGCATGTCTTTATACTCTGTTCTGTTATGATTTCTGCGAGTAGTCGATGCTCAGAAGCATTTTCAGTTCGGAACATAACGGCTGATAGGAGAGCAAGTGGGAACATTATAGTTTTAATATTGTTTGTCGAGTTATCGCAGCATTGTACAACGTGTAATCATAACGCACCTCGGAAGTCAATTCCCTGGATCCCTGGTCATGTATATATAATGACACAGGCACACACCGATGATAGGTGGTAGTATCTCATTGGCTGCTATTTATAGTAACATTTAGTCAACTGGTCGTATTCAGCAAATACTGTGAATTAATTTTCACTCGTCCCACCTTTTGAGCCATCTTGTGAATTCCGAGTGACGTCATGTGATATCGAGTGAAATGGATGTACCAAAATAGGGGTGAGTTTTCATCGGTGTGTGCCGGTGCTTCTTTTCAGTAGCGCCGGAGACCAGTGACGGAAGTCAACAGCGATACGAAGAAGTTCCACCTTCGTCAATCGGATTCTAATTGCGGGATATGTTAAATAAATAAATAAATAAATAAATAAATAAATAAATAAATAAATAAATAAATATTAATAAATTATCTGGAAATATAATAATCGGGTCCGAAACAGATCGATGCATGGCGAGTGATCTGGAACTGCGATCAGTTTTAATCTGAAGCCGACAGGATTGTGAAATCGACAGAAAAAAAAAAAATTAAAGCAGGAAGAAATGCGAACCGGATGACGGATGAGATATAGGTCACAATGTCATAACGCAGCAATCCGCACTCCGCCAGCAGACGTGGTCTTTGCCTGATAACAATTGCCAGAGGAGTGTCACGTGGTTGTGCCACGACATGTGACCCAATTTGGGGCTTATTCTGAGAAATAGCAGAGCCATCGAAGGGAATGCGAAATTCAGTTAATTCATGAACTCATCCATAAACATCACAGCATGATGAGACAGTTGGACTGATGGTGTTACAGGAGGGAGGTCAAATTCGAAGGGGCCCGTAATGGAACACCGTATATGGACGCGTGGCAAGTCAGCGGAGGTCCAGCACCTTTTCCCCTAAAGGCATTGCGTAATATAAGCCATTTTGTTACTTTTATTATAATTATAATTAATTAAATATTATAATTATTATAATTAATAAATTTCACTTGCGAAATATAACAGAGAAAAAGTTATTCTAAATTTACAAAGGGGGGCATCGATCAAATATATAAGGTTTGTATAATAATTTAAGACCAATAATTTATAATAGTATTCGATATTAATATCCTTTTTGTGCTTCTTTTACTTATTGGTTTTAATCTATTCAAAGCAATAACATGCGGGCACTTCAGTGACCTTGACCTTTGGCATCTCCGGCTGGTTCCAACCCCAAAATTGATTGTAAACACAGCTGAAACGCATGAGTCATATCGTGTTGTTGATTAAATCATGTCTTGAGAATAAGGAAAATAATTATGAAACGAAAGACGATGATCGCTCATGAAATTTAAGCGGTAGGCCTACTCATACGTGGCAGGTTGACATTGTCATGCTTGATTCGTCATTATACCACTCGGTGAGTCTGCCAGCCAATCAGCCTTGTGTATTTGAGTGCATAATCCGTACATAGTGAACGCGTATAAATAAACAAAATGCGTTATGCACTCCATGCATAAGGTCGCATTATAAAAGAGATTTTGGGAGCTTAACCAAGATTCATAACGCAATCACTGATTAGACGTTATGATGACTTGTTTTAAGAATAGCTCAATTATTGCCTATATGCAGATAATACACACATATATATATATATATATATTTTTTTTTTTTTTTAGTAATATCTTTGGAAGCGCAAAAAGTAATTTGATGTTTCGATGCGCTTAAAATGCATGTGTCAAAACAGGAACAGATCAGATGTGCGCTTTCTAAAATATTTGTTCGCAGTTATCCATGTTAAACAGTCCATTATTGCATTTGTCTATGTTGATCCTACAGGTCAAAGGTCATCCATTCTAGCGTTTGTTTGTTATATTGTTATATTTATTATATTTAAGTGAAAATTAACATTGTTCTAGAAGTATATAAATTTACATCTTATGTTAACTTTTGATACTGGAGATCTAATAATTGTTTTATCTGGCTCTGAGAAAGATTTGTAGTGGTTCCCATGGCGTGGAAAAAGCTATTCATGAGGGCGCGCAGTCAAATTCTATTTATGTCGTCTCGATTAAGTTAAGAGGTGTTTTTCGTGGCATAATCCGGTTAAATCACTCGGAAGTCGATGGGTATCTTCAGATAAACAAGTTCTCGTGATTCTGAAGTCAGATAACCGAACTCGACTTCGTCTCGTCGGTTATTTGGCCTTCCCGTGACTTATCCCTTAATCCCTACACTGCCATACTCAACATTCATTGGTCACTTTATATCTGTGAATCTCAATATCCCATATGCGATTGGAATAATGGGTCTCAGTTCAAAGGTCAAGAAAGAAACCGAAAAACAACTATGAATTGATATTCCCCACATGTCCATGACATGTGGTTCCTTTAAATTAAATGCCTTGGGTGTTCTATTTCAACACTACACTGTCATGGTGAGGTAGCTATGCATCAACCAAGACATGCCTCATATGCAAATGGACTCTCAGCGGCCTCTGATAGAAGCCAAACACGTGGATGTTTCACAATAGAACAATTTAACTCCAGATATTGAACTGCTCGATTATTTATTAACTATCACGAGATCCGGGTAATCAAAAATTGAATATTACAATATTAATAACCCAATTATGTACTATGTCGTTAAGTTGATCTGTGCACAAAAGGATTGCGGATTAAAAGCCTTTTGTGTGGGTTAAATCAAGACACATAAATTCAGCATTTTGATGGCAAACTACATTGAACAAGAAAGCAGCTAGAAGATAATATACATTATTGTTGAGAATCAGAGAACTCAGTATTGACAGTAATGCACAGGGCCCAAATGTATCCCAATGCACTTTTAGAGCCTTTTTGGGAGCTCAAACACGACCCCCATTTCCCGAAATGCCATCCATGTCCCAGGGTGAATAATATGAGAGAACCCTCTCCTCAACATGGATTTCTCCGCAGTAAATCCCATAAAACCGGTTGATCACAATCTGGAGAGAGCAACAAAATCACCACTCACATCACTCTAGATAAAAAAAACCACTCCCCAAAACAGAGACTGCCTCTGCCTCTCTTCAGCCGAATCCTGTTTGCCCTAATCTGAGGGAGGTTTTATTTAAGGGCCTGTGCAACATACATGATGTCAGCCATCCACCTTTGTATTGCAGCTGTTGGGTCGCTGTTCCTGGTTGGAAAGCACGGATTATTCCATTCGAATATTCATCGTAAAAATGATTATTAGATACAGCAGCATCTGATCAGGGTGAAGTAAAAATAAGTGTTTTTTTTATGAACTGCATGGAATAGACAATTGAACGACGATTCATTACAAAATTATTATAGGAGTTAATGTCATGACTCATGACATTCGTGTTGTAAAACGGGTTATCTCAGTGGAACAGACATCGCGTTGGCATCACAGTAGATGCCAGCACCGGTTGCAGCCAGCAGGGAGAATTCTAAGATTATCGAAATAATAAATAATGAGCCATAATTATGTGTTTATGCCAGATATGGTGCTGTGGTTCAGATTTTGTTGGCGTAGGATTGTGATTGTGATTGTGGCTTATTGATGGTGAAATGCACTTGAAATCCGCGCGCTCCTGTTATGGCTAATTTGTAAACTTCTAAGATCAATGTGAAAAAAGGGAAAGCTATTCTGAAATGTCATTGGTACAAATGAAATCATCACGTTATAATATTTAATATAATGGCATATCAGTCGAGCTATCTAGAGAAATTATTCAATATACAAGGCACGTTAAGACATCAGTAAATTCAGCATTAAATTGAAGGAGACCGTTGGCTGTACTAGCAATGCCAATAAACACAAGAAGAAAGTTCTCATAATGTCATCTATCTATATAACCTCTTTCGGCGCAGCAGAGAATGTGTCCATAAACATGTTTACTTGATTTCTTAGAAATCTTGATTAATAATGGCAGGGGCTGAGTCCCCTGCGGCAACATTGTGAGGCCGAATGCAGATTTGCGGAGACATTTCGGTGTATCTCAGGATTAGGGAAGAAGCTGATGTGATGGAAGGAGGCGGGATGAGGTATGCTGGTGATGATCGTGGTGGTGGAAGAGGAATCCCAATGTATTGACATACAGCCAATAGGGAGACCCTGACGACAGCAACAGATGTTGGTAATCAGCAATCAAGTACCGTTCAGTCTATCAGCAAATCCTACCGGAAGCAACCATTGTGGCCACTTGCTAATCTTATTCAGCAACACAGTAATGATGGGGCATATTGTGTGCAAGAAAACATTCCATGGTTCATATGAACTTTGCAACACGGCGCACTTCCTCCATGAAACCCAACCGAGAACTCATTTGTTTTATACAAAGAGCAAATTGAAACGATGACTACTACGCGTATATATTATTCATGGGGCGTACACAATATCAAGAATGAGATATGGGTCAATTGACGACCACAGAATTCAGCGAATGACCTATACGTTATACGACAGGGCGCGACGATGCTTCTAATAATAGTCAGCTATATTTGTCGAAGCCTCGTTTAAATATGGTGCAGTCGTACTGTTGCCCAACGATTGTGTTGTGTAATTTAATGGCTTAATCATGGTGATATGTACTTGATAAGTTGTGAACTATCCATTAAGATAATTAGTCAATGGAATAATTATTCCACAATTTGAACACAAAATTGATACTAGTTGGCACTGGCCCCAATAAGAAAATTGGCATTGATCTGGGCCATCGAATGAGCCCTATTATTACGTAGGTTGCAAGGGGTTTCAACGAAGCTGGCAATTAACCTATTTGAGGCTTTGATTAAAGTCTGTTCTCGGGGGGTTGATTCTGGTCAATATCCCTATTTCATAACGTCACCGTTAATTACGTCATCTTGTGTCTAGGTTTCATTGCTGTTTGTAACACCTGGGATTGAAGCATATTTATGCAGGTGTAATAATACACATTGCACTGTAAATAACACCAACAGTGAGGGTTTTACCTGCCCCTTATCTCATCTCAGTTTTTTTTATCGCTCTTTGATCACTGATCTCCCGTGAATGAGGTATGCATGCATAATCGTGTGTATAACAAATTTATGAAGGAGTAGACGCGACCTTGAATCTGCAATTCCAAGTTACGTCCTCTCATCGTAACACGGTGCAGTCAATAAGGCGATTGCGTCAGATTAAATTTTGTTTCTGAGGAGATCTGAAATCAAATCTGACGAGAAAATCCAATAAGTGGGATCAAATTAATACTTACCAAAGAAATATTTATTTGTGATCTAGTACATTATCCAGTACAAGTAATCATTGGCTTGATATTCTGCTCACACCGTGAAAACTAATACGTTCCATGTCATCAGTCCTCACACCAATTCTCACCCAAGCAGGAGTAAATAGAAGGCAAATCCACGTGACAGCTAGCTAAGAGGAGAGACAGTTCACCAAATTGGATGTCATCAGAGTATAGCAGCAAACAAGAATTCAGCATCGATTGTGATAGCTGCGTGTTCACAATGCGTTTTATAATTACAAGAATATTGGATGACAAGTTCTTTGATATATCATCTCAATTTAATTTCTATTATTACACAAGCCAATGATTTTCAATGGATATTTACTCACAATGAGGATGACTTATCTATTGCCGTTATATCGAAACAAGATCAAAGTATATCGCTTGCTAATTCACACATCTTAACATTCCATCTGCGCGATCCAGCGCTGCTAACATTGTTGGGGTATGTTTAAAATATGCACTTATGTTTGAACTATGCCATAACCACTTGGATGGTAATCTGTGGCAGATCAAGTTGAACCGTTCAGGTGAGGCTTGGCAGGTGTGTGTGTGTGTATGAGATACTCATGGGTGTAATATTCGTTTCCATCCCACGTATGTTAGAATATTGAGGAACTATTTGTTGATTGAGCAACATCGAAGCCAAGCTCGAGCATCCTTAATTTATTATCACTTGGTTCCATAATTTATTTCAGATTTTAAAATCATTGCCAACAAAGCTATACACCAATAAAGGCGAGCGGACATCATGCGAAGCTGTTTATAATTCATCGACCATTTTACGCTGCAAAATGCTCCATCAAAAGGCGTCCATTTCGCGTGAATAATGAACGAGCGTCAATCAGCGTTGTGTGCGTGGTTTGATCTCGTTTTCGCTACGTTCGCTTCATGCAACCACTCAGTTCGCCAGCAATGGTGCACGTAACGCAGAGCCCCCTACCTCGGACTTATAATCGTCGTTGAGCCACGACCAAACGCAGCGCTGTGTCGCGATTAACTCTCCTGAACGCTTCGTTTAGCAAGCATTCGGCTCCGAGGCCGCCTCCAAGCATCGCCTCTGCCGTCAGTAGCGGGTAAACAGCGCATTGGTACGGCCTCTTGCTGCGTGCTGAATGGTGAGTCGGAATAAACGCTTGATTGCTATCCTGTGAACCGCTTCTCTTCTTCACCCACTTGCTGGCTTGAGCAATTCATCATATTTTTGTGGGCCAACCACATATATCTGCTTAGCTTGTTGGCTGAGTTGTTGATGTATTATAGCGTATGATGCAAGCGAGTGCATCTTAACCAAATACCTTGATCACATGCATACATTGAGTTCTTATCTCTATTTCCAGGCACATTGCTTGATATCCTGGGGTGGCTGTCACTCTTTGAGTTATGCTACATAGAATGCATGCATCTGACGGCTGAGCATCAAATCCTGCCGCCGCGTCCATGGTGTATCTCGGAGACCCACATGAGGCCAAAGCCGAGACGTTATCGGGCTCGTGGTTGTGCCATGCCTGTCGGAGCATGGGGATGATGGGTGCTCTTTACGAAGACGTGGAGAATTTCTTCGGAGGCATATTCGCCTGGTACGGCCGAATTGTCGCCAGGCACTCGCTCGTGTTCGTTGTTGTTCCGTTTATCTTGAGCTCTCTTCTTGGCCTAGGTCTCCTTTCCCTGGAGTACGAGACGGACCTTGAGACACTGTTTGCTCCGCTTGATGGATTCGCTCTTCACAATAAGAAGATCTTGGATAAACTCTACCCCGATCAGTCGGGTGAGAATTTCATCTTTCACCAGATGGTCTCGGGCCCTCTGTACGTCAGTGTTATTTGTGCTTCAGTGCAAAATAAGTCATGGATATCGGGGTATGGCGAGGCCATGCATACCATCTACGACGTCGTTACTGCCAACATAAGCATACACTACGAGGGAGTAGAATTGAAGTACGGGGATTTATGTGCAAAGCGCGGCGACGTCTGCGTCGTGGAGGTGCAGGATTCGCCACAATACGAGGCTTCTTTATTGGACATAGAATCGCAGCCCTGGAATTCGTCAGCTATCCAAAAAATTCGTTTTGCGCTTCGAAGCAATGACTCCGTCAGCCGTGATTTAAGCATCTCTTGGGAGAAGGAATTTTTGCGTACCATGTCTCTATTCTCATCACCGTTCCTTGACCTTCGCTTCGTGGCTTCGAAGTCTTTAGATTTTGAATCTCAAGATCAAGTCATTCAAGACACTAAGTTCCTTGGTTTTGGCATTCTTGCCATTGTGGTCTTTGCTTTATTCACAGGCAGCGGAGGTAACTGCGTGACCAACCACACCAACCTAGCTCTGACTGGGGTTGTTGCAGCGCTCATGTCGATGTTGGCTGCTTTTGGACTCCTCGGTCTGATGGGGGCCAAGATTGTCAGCTTATGCGGCGTGATGCCGTTCCTCATCCTGGGTGAGTCGATCTCAATCGTCTTGATTCATAAAACCCGATTGTGGTCGTAAACCTTGGCTCTTATGTACGCCCCATAAAATAAAATAAAATAAAATAAAATAAAATAAAATGAAACAACAATGCTCTTGAGAGCAAATCAAACAGTGAACGTAATTGACCATCGATCCTCTGGCCTTTAATATAATCGGAGCACTTAATAGAACTGCAGTAACAAACGAGCTGGAAAAAAAAAACATCTGCAGAAAGATATGGCGTCAATGGAAGGTCGATTTTGGAAATCAGAAGGTTAAATGTGGTGAGTGGATGATCGATTGGCCCCAGTGGTATGGAACGAGATATTGGATCGGGGATTTTTTTCTGTTGAAGACATGAATACTTTCCTAACTCACAATGATGGGAAAAAGACTAATCCAAAAAGCAATTATTGTGAAATCGGCTGATTTACTGCTAATTAGTTGTTTATCTGGAGGTCTTTTCGGCATTCAAAAACGGTGGCTGGCCAAGGAGGTTGAAAAGAAGCCAGCGGGCCATGTGAATGTCAATGAAGAGCGCTGTACAAAAGGAACGAAATAGAACGATAAATAAAGAGCACAGGAAAATACCCAGGGAAAAGCGCAGCGGCTCATTTGCAATTCTGAAGGGGCAAGGGACCTTACTCCCACCGGTCCACAAAAACACCAAATTGACAGCTTTTCTAGTGCAAAGCTGTGTATTGAGTGGTGAGAATATTGATGAATCACTTATTTTAGTGCGCTCATTGCACAAGACACGCCCATTCCTAAGCGGATCATGTTTCACTTGAGCCCTAAAAAGTGAGAGAACATTGCTTCTCCATTGCTCCGCAGCCTTTTATCGGCCCTTACTCGCCTCTGATTTCTTAGCTTTATCACCGCTAGTTGTGACGCTCATGAACAGAAGTGAATATACGATTGAGAAGCAATTCCTGTGAGCAGGTTACCCTAATCAAGCAAGAGGCCTCGGATCTTTCCTCTTTGTTTGCTTTTGGCAAACACCTCCGTGTACTGAAAATTGCACAACGAAATGGATCGGCTTCTTCCATTGTTGATCATCTTGTTATGGGTGGAATGTTCTCTTGTCAACACTCGGAAGAATCCTTGCATACCAAGTGGCCAATGCTGCAACCAACAAAGGCAAGAGATGTCATGAAAACTGAGTGGAAGGTTGGAGGCGATAAGAGGGCTCTTAGAATGAGGGTGGCTGTTTAGCGAATGGTTATGCATCGTAGTGAGGGTTACGTTGACCCGTAAAACCAATTGCTTTTTGCATTGCATGGTTGTGACTTATGAGATTGAGTCCTGATGCACTCGATGACCTTTCAGTTCATCAAGGCCACGATATCACGACCATCGTGGCCCAAACGGTACTCACTAAGAATGGGGTTGCATATTTACATTCTGGAACCAGTGTTTATTTGGCCTCATCCAAGGCAAGGGAGGTAAAACAAATTGATGCAATAAAGATGACAGGCAGGGGTTTTCTCATCTGATCCCAACGTTTCATATATCATAACCATCTTTTAATTTATTCTCACTGCCTTTAATTATATATATTTTTGCTGAACTCGAGTATCTGAATTAAAAAAAAAAAAAAAAAAAAAAAAAACCAACACAAACAAGTAATGCAAAATGTCCTCAACAATGTGGACGTAGTTTGATGAGAGGACTGAACTTTGTTTATCTCACTGGGCGCATCGCTGTTCTTGCAATATCCTCTTCCTTTTCTGGGTAGAGATCAGAGCCGGATCCACCCAAAGCCCATTCAGGGCAGTTCTGGATCCCAGATTTATAAGCATTCCCACGGGGAAATATCTCATTGATCCTAGGCTTGTATGTAAGGAATCGGAACTTTTATTGCTCTTTTTCCCTTCGGGAGGCATTTCCACAGGAATTGGCTCCGCCTCTTTATTGCGTATACTGCAATGTAAGATATTGCTGCCTGTTGTGATCGGTTGCCATACTGTTGTGATGGAAAGCAATTGTGATATCGACGTGTTTGTAGTTGGCAATAAAATCACATGGCAAGGTGTTTGAAATGAAGCGAATAGCTGGGAAGCTCACGCCAATGTTCTTGAGATGCTGAACAGATTGACACTGTATCTAAACATTACCTTGAATAGCTTAAGGTTCTATCAACTGCGTACAAACATTCACTTCCTCACCCCTAAGGAGAGTGATGCAATATATCCATTGCCTGCCCATTGCTATTCTAAATGATCGACTCTTTAAGAGTAATGAGCAACTTGCTCATACATTCTATTTGAATGCCATAAAATCTCTCATGAAATGGCTTTTTATTATTGCAATGTGTGTGAAAAGCAGAGCGGTATACTGTAGTTTTTTTCTCCGGTCTGTTGTCAAACCATGGCTGATGAGGTTAGCGAGGGAGCAGCTGCCTGAAGCACATTTCATGCACAAGAGGCTGCGTACCAACACACCCTGACAGAAGAAAGAGAAATGTAACGCATATGATTGGTGAAAGATTATTTTGAGCACCAATGTTTCTTCCCTTATTGCTAGGAAATGATCCTGATTTACTGGGCGATGAATTGTTTTATGGGTGGGTTAAGAGAATGCGCGTGTTATCTCATACATGGAATTTTCTACACCTGTACGTGCGATAATGCAAATACCCTCGTTTGGGGTAATCTAGCTGCAGTATTATCACCATAACGCATATTAAGCTGGCCTTTGCAGAAAACTTTCTGGGGCTCTGAGATAAATACTAAGTGCGACAACAAAGATATAATTATAACAAATAGAGATGGTTTAATTATCACTGGATGCCAATGGAAAGAAACGGGTAGTACAGTTCCCTGCGAGTGGTTCAGCATTATAAGCTACAACATGCACAGTCCTCTGTTTTATATCGTTGCATGATGGTTTTTGTGGTCATTTATGAGATATACTGGATATTTGAAGCATTTAGGCGTGTGTATTTCACTAACAGACCTTCATTGACTTCAGGTATTGGCACTGATGACATGTTCCAGCTGATGACCGAGTGGCGACAGGGCAACGTCAGGGACTCAGTCGAAGAACGCATGGCGCACACGCTGCGATCAGCCGCAGTTGCCATCACGGTTACGTCGCTCACTGATCTCATTGCCTTCTGCATTGGAGCAACTTGTCCGTATTACTCCGTGCGCAGCTTCTGCGTATGCTCAGGTCAGTGATGTCAAAACTTCTTCCTTGCAATATGTAATAAACACAGCTTCGACGCCCCATCAATAACCGCCTCTGGCCTTTGTTTGCAACACTATTGCGATATTTGTGCCCAAACAAAACCCTAATATCTACCTCTAATTGATTGGCGGTGACATAGCCATGTAATGAGGTCCAGTGTCGGGCGTTAGTGTCTATGGTGAAATACAAACCAAAGGCAGTTATTATACGTTCGGAAAACGACGTTCATTTGTTGTACAGGCACATTTCAAAGGCCTTGGTTGAGTCCAATAATGTTAAAACATAACCAGTCCATCATTATGATTATATCATGTCTATATCTTTGTAACATTAGTCAAACTAATTTCAGAAAAATAAACTCTATTACTAATTAAGCACCGTAATGCCATTATTGATCGACTGATTTGTAAGCTGTTTGCTTCGGTGAATATCACAAATTAACACGAAATTACACTTCATGATCAGATGAGCCAGCATATACAATAACATATAAAAAGTAGAAAGTAAAGTAAGCGAATTTTAAAGTCTTGTATCGCTGGCGCAATTCTTGTTTCTCTAACTTCACAATACTTCCCCGGGTTATAGGACTCCCCAAAGGTGACAGGTAAGCTCTCAGCGAGCTATGATCACTAGCGGCATCAACAACGGAGCACACTTTTAGGCGGTGATACAAATCTCTCTTTTTCCAATCAGGTACCACAATTCGACAACATGCAATGTGTCATGCTTGGCGAGCGCCACTACGCCATCGCGGCCCCTAGAAAGCTAAAAAAAAAAAAAAAAAAAAAAAAAAAATAGACATCTTGGATCAAAAATAAAACTACAAAAGCGATTACGAAAAAACAATGAAGGAAATTGGCCTCTCTCGGGAAGAACGTGTGTGTTGCTTGTATGCCAACAATTATGAGCATTAGAACCTATTGATTTAAGGTTAATAGATCACTCCCCGAGCTCTTACACAAATAATGAGCTAATTTTGCCCAGTGGGCGTAATTAGTACAGTAACCCTTAACCCATTACATGTGGATAAGCTTCGAGGCTCTAATCAACATCTTATCTGCTTACCTTGCGTTAATCCAACACAGGTGTTCAATGTTTGATTACACCTTTCTGTCAATAATGATATTATGACAGCATTGCTGTGAATTAGTTTGTGTTCTCATCTGATACTTGGTGCATATAATGATTGTTGTGTCTTTTTCAGGTTTGGGCATATTGATCTGCTATGTCAACCAGCTGACGTTCTTTTGTGGCTGTCTGGCCCTTCACGCTAAGCGAGTCGAAGCATCGCGTCACTGCTTGGCCTGCTGTAAGGTCAAGTCGCAGTCTGAGATGGAAGATGACCGCTCTCATCCGTTGGCCATCAGACTTTGCGCTGGACATCCTCCCAGAAGGATTGGCGAGGAAGGAGGGGCGTGTAAGCGTATCTCGAAAGTAATCTATACATATTACCCTCGCTTCATTCTCCACTGGGCGTCCAAGCTTGGTGTGCTCTTTCTGTTCGTCCTTTATATTGGTGTATCAATTCTGGGGACCACCCGAGTGGAAGAAGGCCTCGATTCGTCTATGCTCTCCTCACATGATTCCTACTACCACAAGTTTGCTGAGTGGGACGCCAAGTACTTTCCGCTAGACGGATCGCAGGTGTCATTCACAATTGACCACCCAATGACGTACTTCCGACCTGGTGTCAGAAGACACATTAACCACGTGACCAGATCAGCTGAAATGACGCCATTTGTTGTGAATGGTTCCACTCGGTCTTGGCTTGAGGCGTTCTACCAGCATCTGACGGCCACAAATTCTTCGAACCCGGACGGCGAAGCTGGGTTCATTTCATCTGTGATAAGCTTCATTGAGGAACACACTGTCTATACCAATGACGTGGTGATCAGCGACGACCGCAGCTCAATCCTCTCCTCCAGGATCTACGTCCAGTGTCGTAAGCTGTCAGCCAACATGCAAAGTGAAATGCTGCTGCAGCTGCGTCGTGTTGCAAACAGTTCTCCATTTCTTATGCTGACATTTGGGCCGGATTTCCCACTGTATGAGCACAACCTGACAATCATGCGCAACACTCTTCTTCCAGTCGGCGTCACTCTGATTGGCATGCTCTTTGTTGCTCTGGTATTTGTCCCACACCCGATTGCTGTGACTTGCATCACGATCTCAATGATCAGTATTGTTTTGGGAATGGTCTCATTTTTGTCGTTCTGGGGTCTTGCCCTGAGCGCCATCACGACGATTCAGATCATACTGAGCATTGGGATCTGCGTTAGTTTTACAATTCACATGTGTCACGCATTCATGACAGCCACTGGTAAGAATCGCAATGAGCGGGTGACAGTGGCGCTCGAGAAAGTCGGCGTTCCCATCCTAAATGGGGCCCTTGCGTCTCTGTTCTGCGCTCTGATGGTGGCCTTTGGCTCTTCCATTGTATTTATCTCCTTCTTCAAGACCATGATTCTTGTATGCACTCTCGGTCTCTTACACTCGGTGGTTTTCCTACCTGTCATGCTCTCCTTCTTTGGACCCAGAAGGACGAGCAAACCTCGAGTCTTCATCCCAGTCTCTGCAAGTAGTAGAAGCTTACAAGACACATACCGTGCAAACTCCATCATTCGACCTCCGCCCTCTACGGCTAGAACTCGACCTTCACCAATGAAGAAGATGTCGGTCGACTCTCAAACGCCTTTGACGTATGGCGACGCGATGCTTGATGAAGATGACGAAGAGGAGTTTTGCGGAGGCAACCTTCAGCTCACACTTGGTGATGACGATGAATCTCTTAGTGGGTCGGAGTCCGTACGTTGCAAAAAGAATGCCAGTTTGAAGCGTAAAGTTTCATTTGGACGGGTTTCCATTGGGTCAACGGAGGGTGCCCCTGTTGAAGCAACCGTCAGCAGAACATCTGAAACCGCCAGCATTGTTTCAAAACCAAGCGCATCTAATATAGAAACGATAGAAGAAGAAGAAGACATTGCTGAATTAGAAGTCTGACCTCGAGCCTGCATTATTCTCCTAATCATAACTTTCTCTTTCACCTTTTACCTGATCACAATCTTTTATCCACTGCAGGCGCAAACCATTCCAAACCTATGTATAGTCCAATATCGTACCTTGTCTTTGATCTTGCTTTTTGTATGATTGTACATATGCATTTATTAATGTATTGTATAAGCTTTAATGTGATGTTCCTATTGTAATCGTTACCTGCAGATATGTTCTGTTTGCAGCAGTAAGGAAATAAAGGCTTTCTTAAAAACCACATTTGCAAACAAAACGTTACACAGGTAGGTATGGAGATAAAGCTATTTGCCACTGCTACATAGAACCTGCTACCGTATGGACAACCCAACAATATCTTATTAGAACCCACCACATGTGAATCAATGCTTCGATTTAAATTCCCGCTCAGCCAGCCCCCCTGGAGACCCATCCATCTCGGCCTGGAGCTGGCGAGCCAGGAACTCAGTGAAGCATTATTGCTCATCTGAAATGATGGATTCACAAATTTCCTTGCTCCATCAACCAATTGCTTCAACCCAGCTGCTTCTCCTCACCCCCTTCGCCCCTCGGCTGATGTATCGTGGTCAGATGTCCATCTCATCCTATACTTGACAACCTTTAATGTTCTATGACAAATTGAGGAATTTGGCTTCTACTTTAATGTGTCAGGAAATTTAAAGACGACGGTTTCAGATCCATTGGCTTTTATGAATGCAAAGAAACCAATTTTGAAACGATCGGTCTTCAATGAATAGCCAAGACCAATTTAAATGTGATTTTAATTTCTGATCGCTAATCGCTGTATTCCTCAAAATAAGATGAGTGCGAGATTTATTTTATACGAACTGTGGAAAGAGTTTCTCGCTCTCGGCTTCCGTTTGTAAAAACATTCCGTTGGCGACATCACACATGCAGGAATTGAACACGTGAATTGAGCGAGATTTGAAACTGCTCAGATTTGACATTATTATCTAGAAAATAGCCCCACAGCAGCTGTTATTTATTGAAATATGTGGGTCAAAAGGCGTATTTATATTTTGGGATGTTTGTTCTATCACTCACTATTTCAAAACTATCAGAGGTACTCTTTAATTGACATTCAGTTCAAAATTTAGTATTTTTTTGCTTAACGAGAAGAACACGTTATCACCGACTCCGCTATAATCAACACAGACAAAAGATATGCTTTTTAAATCCTTGATACATGAAACGTATGGCTAAATTATATTCACGTCACGTTTCTAGTCACGTGCTCATTGTTCATATCACACAGCAGCGTTTTTGATATCGCACACAATCATAAATGGTTATAAATCTTCGATTTCATCTAAATCGTGTTTTAAACTGCGCCGTGTTTATTGGAATATGAAATGAAATTTGATCAGGCGATGTGCTCACAATGAGATTGAAATCGTGATTGACAAGAAGAAAAGGCAAGATAATTCCGCTCCTCGGCTGCTTCCTTCTCTGTCGATGTAACACAATCCAATATTCATGACCTTTACAACCAGGAAATTATCTTTTTGAAAAAGAGATGCGTTGAGATTGAAAATATATATTGGTGATAGTGACAGTATACATTATAAATTTATAATGGGGTGTTATTTTTTTCAAATCAAGTGATAATGCAGGGTTATGAATTTCTAGTCTACAGTTATTTCAGGAAATCGTTTTCAAGGTTTCCTTTATATTTACACTTTGTTCTTTGATAGCTGTTATTCTGACCCATACACAGCTGACTGTAGCACACTGGGTACCAAACACACGTGATGTGACCGCTTGTTCCTGGTCATGAATCTTGTTTTGACCCACAAACAGATTAAGTAAAAACTTTTTCTTTTATGGAAAACCCATGCAGCACGTCGGAGATGGCAAAAAAAAAAAAAAAAAAAAAAAAAAAAAGATGCGAATCGTGATACTCAGATAATGTAATACGCACAGAAAACTAGGGGAACTGAAATATTTATGATGCTTCAGAATATCTATACTTTTGGCAGATTCAACTTTGTGTCTGGATGAACAAGCAAAATTGCTGTTACAATGTGGTCGTCCATTCACTGATCTCCGGCTCTACCAAAAAGAAGCACCGCCCACACCGATGGAAACTCACCCCTATTTTGGTACATCCTTTTTACATGACGTCACTCGGAATTCCAAGAATGGTTCACAAGGCTAGGCGAGTGAAAACGATTTCACAGTATTTGCTGAATACGATCAGTTGACTAAATGTTACTTTAAATAGCATTCAATGAGATACCACCTGTCATCGGTGTGTGCCTGTGTCATTATATACATGTATATACATGTATATGTGACCAGGGAACCAGTGAATTGGATGCACGTGCTGCCGTGTTGCTTTTGAGTGAGTGCGTGATGGGGTTTTACGGCTCCACCCAACCCATTCGGGTGATACGGGCGCCAGAACAGAAGGCCCGGGACCGGGGTTTCCCCCTACTCTTATCGATAAATCCCAAAGGTTCTTTAACCTGCATACCACCATAGACATTAGTACACAGCGCCCGGCCAACTTACGCAGTTGGGCAGCACTGCAGAGTCACCAAAGAATTACAATTATAACGGATTGCAATTATAATTCACAATCATAACGCCCGTGGCCTGATCGAGTCTCGAACCCGGGACCTCGATCCCCACGGTCGGCATAGATAGGATGGGTCGCTTATATCATTTTCTCTAGTCTATTTAAGGATCATAACGTAACTCTTTTCGATTTTTAAGTAGAAAATGAAATGGACAAATAATGAAATGAAATATTTCTGCCTGCTTCGGAAAGATGATACCTTTTTTTATAGACAAATCTTTCATTTAGTCAGGATTTTTTTGTCAACGATAATCATAATTTTGACCGATTGAGAGTAAATTTGGATAGAAATCGACAGCAAATCTTAGTGACTTTTGAAGCGAACGTATTCTGTGATCTCGACTGTTCGTCTCAGCCCTTTGTTTCCGACGCACGACATCATCTATTCTTCCTGGTCGAAATAAAATCCTAATTACGTGGTAAATGAGCTCACCTCTTTGTGCTCAGAAATGAAGATGAACATGTTTTGATTCTCCCCTCTTTGATTTCTTGTGATTACACCGTGCCATGTTGTGCAATGGATAGAACGCAACACATAACTACCTGCTATTATACTGAACAACAAAAGAAATCATACACTTTATATTTATTGTATTTTGGACTCAAAAGAATTTGAACTCTTCATATTCAGTTGCATGTGTCCTGAATGGTCACTAAATGAAATCACAAAAAGAAAAACAGAAAAAAATTGCTTGGTTGATCAACAATAGAGATGAATAGAGAAAGTTGTTCATTTCGGATATCTCCCCGAATCATGCATGGAAATCAATCAATCATTAGTCATTCTTTCTTCGATGGTTCGTTAGTCGTTTCGTTTCGTTTCCCAATGCACCCTCTAAGCTCGTTGGAAAGAGAGTGCGCACTACGGAATTTTTGCGCTTGGTAATTGTATCTGTGTTACACTGCTCACCCTCCTCCCCCCCTCCCTCCGTCTAGGTTTCACCACCATAGGGATAGTGCAAGATCGAGCCACGCCTGGGAGACCTCGGGTTGCCACCAGGAGTTGTAATCTTGCAATCCTGCATGTTGGGTCACTTCCGAGACCGTTTCCGTCCATCTACCGGGCGCAGATGATATCGTCGGATCCCACGGACCCCCAATGAGCAAGCAAACAGTTCGACGATGACTTCGAGACGCGAGACTCTATCAGACGCCCTTTGAGAGTTCCATATTTATCCCCATTGAGGCGCCGTGTAATCGCACCTCCAGGGCTCGACAGCACTTGCGGTGGACCTCTGGAAGAATAGGCTGCGAAAGCCCAGAAGAAGATCCGCAGCATGCCCCGAAGGTACATGGCCCGAAGGTACATGGCCCGTATTGAGGCAATGGGAGGCCACACTCCGTATTGTTGACAATACGAATGATTATTGTTGTGAATACGAGTAACAGGTGAGACACAGAATCGCAATCTACGTCCACGTAGACGTCAAATTGTGAGCCATGAAGGACGTCGGGGAATTCATAACGGCACCAAGAGCAACGGCAAGAGAACGCACACCAGTACAGAAGCATCAGAGATACTCTATAGCATGGATTGGTTCCTCACAGAAAAAGCCGCTCGAAGTTCGCTAAATTCATAATGCACCCATTAAAGAGACAATTTATTTCCGGTTGATAGAATATACATTCAATAACATTGACAACGAACAGCTGATCCTAATTGCGGAACCAGAAACATTTCATTATTCTGAACTTCCGATGCTTCCCTATTATCGTGGCATGAAAAGTTGAGCAGGTCATCAGATTCAAACGAGGTGAGTGTGATTCGAATTTTAAGTGCTTGCAATTGGTGCTTCAATCCTAACTTTCAGAACACTGCCCAAATGGAATATTCAACACCAACATGCAGATAATGAGATACAAGCACATATTAGGGATAGAACAGTTAGGAAAAAACCCGCGGCGGGCTGTGAGTGGGCGGGGCTAGCATCGAAGCCGCCGCCATCTTGTTTTGTTTGACCACGACTTGTTGCTTAGTGTTGATCATGGATGGCGAAGCGAAAAGAAAAGCGAAAAAGACTGCGTAAAGCAACTCACGGGGGCAATTACTGCTGTGTCATCAACTGCCGCAATGCATCAAGATGCGTTGTGGACCATCGAACTGGGGAAAAAACAAAATTTCACCAATTTCCAGTTGATATGCCACGACGGTGAGTCGAGTGTTTGCCTCCTAATATCGTCCAGATGAGACGCATGCTGAGTCACTGCTATGATACTTAGTGTAGCTGCCGTTGGCTGCAAACGTCATAACGCTTTCGTTCAGGGACCCTGAACGAGATCGCGTTCAGGGCCCACATTTCTTTCGCCGCCATTTTCAAATTCATTTCTTTTTATTCACTCCACGCAGCGTGCAAGTAGCACTGGCTGCGTGGTCTCTATCTCTTCCTTCGATATCACCACTACCTCAATCTCGGGCCAACGAGTACGTAATTAGTAGCTATTATTTGCATCTATTTGTATCTATTCTATTGTTTCAGATTTGACCTTTACCATTTATCGAAAATTAAATGAGTACAAATTCAAAGCCAATATTTGTCAGTATTGAGATTGGGGCACTTACACTCAGTTATGTCAGTATGTGCACCAAAAGATTGAATGAACTCTGTGAACAGCGATAGTGTTAAAGATAACGCTAAGAACAACCATCAATGTCGTATATCTTTGATATAAACAGCTGTATTGTCGGAATGAATTGAAAGCCGAGGGGGGGGGCGTGTTCAATGCATGGTGAATAGGGGTTGCACTTAAACCTATAAAAAACTCTTACAGCATTTAGAGACGCCCTTTACCTTATCTCCATTTCTGTGTCCAATTATAACTTATAACAAACTTTTAATTATACTGCTAATCTTTTTTTTTTTTTTTTTTTTTTTTCTTTTTTTTTCCGGCTCATTCATTCTGTGTTCAACAATTTTTGTGTGTGTTCCAGCCGTCAAGTTTGGTTCATCAACACAGGCGATCTTACTCTGGAGGATATCAGCAAGAAGAAGATTTGTTCTGTCCACTTTGAACCAAATCAGTACAATTGTGCATCTGATTTTGGGAACTCAAGACTTAAACCAAGTGCCATTCCAACCATCACCGATTGTCCGCGCCCACCTCCATCTGTCCAATCCAGCTGACCGGTCACAATCAGAACCCAAGCCGAAGAGGAAAAGGAAAGTGCCAGCAGAACCACTGGTTGAGCTGCATCTGAACGATGATCCGCAAGAGGCTGAAGAATCTTGTCCAACTGAAAGTGAGGTCCAAATCATCAAAAGAGAGAATGAAGATCTGAGAAGGAGAGCTTTTATCATTCCACTCATCAATGCCTGATTTCAGTTTGCTGTAATGCTCAGAGCATGGTGACTACAGCAAAGTCATTTCTGAATTTATATTCAATCACTCGAATTTTTTTCGCTGTCAAGCTTATCAATCAAAGGATAAGAGCAGGGCGTAAGAGCAGTGAGCTGAACAAATGTAAAAAATTGAATTTTTGATTTCTTCCTTATTGCAATTTTGATGTCTTGCATTGTTTGTTGTACACATCATTTCCTCTTATTTTTATTTTTATTTTTTTCCCATTCTTTCACGCTAGTATGATTGTTTCTTCTATGCACATTCACCCCTCCCATTGTAATAAATTCTGTTGCTGGCCTGCTGGGCCTGCTGGTCGTTCACAATTGGGTTTTACGTGTTTTTCTCAAGCATTAGGCTTGCCTATACTCGCAGAACAAGTAGATTCATTATAGACTTTTATTGGTTATTTGCCTATACTCGCAGAACAAGTAGATTCATTGAAGACTTTTATTGGTTATTTGCCTATACTCGCAGAACAAGTAGATTCATTGAAGACTTTTATTGGTTATTTGCCTATACTCGCAGAACAAGTAGATTCATTGAAGACTTTTATTGGTTATTTGCCTATACTCGCAGAACAAGTAGATGCATTGAAGACTTTTATTGGTTATTTGCCTATACTCGCAGAACAAGTAGATTCATTGAAGACTTTTATTGGTTATTTGCCTATACTCGCAGAACAAGTAGATTCATTAAGACTTTTATTGTTTATTTGCCTATACTCGCAGAACAAGTAGATTCATTGAAGACTTTTATTGGTTATTTGCCTATACTCGCAGAACAAGTAGATTCATTATAGACTTTTATTGGTTATTTGCCTATACTCGCAGAACAAGTAGATTCATTGAAGACTTTTATTGTTTATTTGCCTATACTCGCAGAACAAGTAGATGCATTGAAGACTTTTATTGGTTATTTGCCTATACTCGCAGAACAAGTAGATTCATTGAAGACTTTTATTGGTTATTTGCCTATACTCGCAGAACAAGTAGATTCATTGAAGACTTTTATTGTTTATTTGCCTATACTCGCAGAACAAGTAGATTCATTAAAGACTTTTATTGGTTATAATAACTATAAAAGTTAATCAGCTTATTGGATGCATAAATTAGCTCTTATAAAACCTTTAATAATCTCTGAGTAGATTATGTAATGAAGCTTAATAGGCCTAGAGTATGTTAATAAACATGCCCCGCCAACTGCACAACGTTCACTGGGCACAAAGTTGAACACTTTTTGGCCTAATTAGTGTATCAGGTGACTAAAGGTTAAAAAGTTATAGCTAAAAATAACTCACTGTAACCTTCGAATTCACTTTTGTATACAAAGAGGCTAACGATACATGCGTTCGATGCAGTATTACTGCTCGTAGTCAGCCGTAGGTTTCAATGAAACGCTCCTTTTGAAACTGACACAATAGGTCCCCACTCAAGGGCTGTCAAGTGGTCATTATAGGTCAATCACAGAATTCGTGACGTCACTGCATGGGTTTTTTTGGTTAAGGGTTTTGTGTTTTGTTTTGTGTTTTCGGCCCAAATAGTTTGGGCGGTGTTGTCCGTTCTGTATCACATACAAGATTTCACTGTTTGCCAATATTCATGGCTTTCCAGACAGTCCTTTTCCTCTTGGTCCGCTAGCTGCTATAATACGGTAACAGCTTGTCCTTAAGCTTTGTCATTTTGATGAGAGCACCCTACGAGGGAGAGCCCAGAAGTAATGAGCCTCGGTCATTTCGCGCTCTAATTGAATCTTGACACTGGCTACCGCAATGTGACTGTAACAGTTGTGCGAAGGCGAATTGTTCTGTTGAAGACGATGACCCCTGGCAAGCAGACCGCGGCCTTTCTCCTTGATCGCTACACGGTCTTTTTCTAGTAGCTTGGCATAGTATGCACATATGCAGGTAGTTCATTTCTCCAAATAGTCAACGTAATTAAATCAATCCTTTAGAATCCCAGAAAACTGGCATCATGACCTCATGGTTGCTCTTGATACCATGACGCTTTGAGGGGGTGGGGATCTATGATGCCGCCACTCCAAGGACCCCCGCTTGCGTTCAGAGTCAAAGAGAAAAATTGATGTCTTGTATAAAATTAGTCTTTCATAAAAGTGGCGACGTCCCAGTCTGCCGCAGGTCAAAAATTGATCGGATGCGCTCACTCCGGCAACCTTTTGAAATTCGGTCAACTTCTTCAGAAACAACCGAGCAGAAAACTTTTGCATTTTCAGATCATCACTTAAATTCGACTTGAATGTCAATATCACTTCAACTCAAAAGCTCAAAAGTGTGAGTTACCCTGATTATTGCCAGTGAATGTTTGTCATGCCCGAGGTTTTAAAGCGTGCGCACGATCAACGCATGCACGCTAATACAAAACTTTTTTTTTTTTTTTCTGCTTTGAACATTTGAACACGGTGACCTAATTACACTGTAGATGTGAAGGAGCCTATTTGGACATTGCCAATACTAAGCGAGTCACATGATGTCATCCTATCCTGATGCATTTCCAGGTGCTGTATGCGAAGGATGTCACTTCATTATCTTACAAGCAAAGATTAAAGTATTTCTACATATTGACGCAGTTTTTTTTTTCTGCATGCTCTCGTCATTTTTGGCATCGCGTGCAATTAATCAAATAATGCATCGGAAGTTTTGCTATCTTTGGTTCGTGGATCCAAATTTTCCGTTAGCTGAGCGGTCTAACCTCAGCATTCTACCATCTCCTAAACTCTACAGTGCAAGCTTTAACATAACTATAATTAAATCAAGGATAAATATACAAGTATCGCTATATTTTCTTACAGTTTATGGATTCTTTATGGGTTGAATACTATTGGCTACAATCAGATATAATGACAACAAAGGCACAAATATGAAGTGTTTTTTTATCATATAAATCAACAATGACACTTGTTAATGAGGACCTTTTGAGAAGGCGTCCTTCTTCTCCGTAATTGAAACCACCTCTGAACAGACAGAGAACTCTCGAGGTACACACAACATAATATAAAAAAGGATCCTTTAATCGGCATATGGCAGCGCAGTGATCTCAGATAACAAACAAAACAGAGAACTCGCCGTGCACTCAAAATATGATCGCCCACTCAAGAAATGATGGCCACTGTGGTCTGGGAATTCGATGACGTCATTGGGGCCACGTAATCAGCATTAGTATCATCATTATTAAGTGCATTCGTTACATTGAGAGACAACGTGAGAAGAAAGGGAAAATATAATGAGATTGGAAGGAGAAAGGAAATGAGTGGACTCTGATGGATACTTCAATCATGTTGTTATATCTGTTGTTGATTGAGGATATTAGTACTCACTTATTTATTAATTCTCTTGGGGCCGAAAGTCAAACAATGCGTAATTCAATGAGAAGTTCTATAGCTGTTCTAGAAGTTCTATAGGCTTACGTTGGTAGTTCCACGCTGTTATTCGCAATAGATGACATAGGGGTTAAACAGAGGCTGCATAGGAGTACTTGTGGTACCAGCTAAGTATGCACAACTCACTCACTTAATCCACGGTTAACTTTTGTTTCTGTAATACTGATTTTGTGTGTGGTATATTATCTTTTTTTTTCAGAACAATGATTTTTAGATTGAATTGAGATTGATATGTAAAATTGAAATATATAGCCATATAGTACATACATAGCCATACAATGATTGATGCGAGCATCTATGCTCAGCTTTACTATAGACACGAGAAGGAATGAAAAAGAAAATTGAAAAATTGTACATTGCCTGTCTTTCATAGCCCACTCTATTATATACATGTTGCATACACACCATGTACAACATATGTACACATACATGCAAGCAATAACGGTGATGTACGTCAGCGAAGTATTCAGACGTCTGTATGATAATTGAACTGGTCATGGTTGTTGAGTAATGTGATGGCTTGGCTTGGCGCGGTCAGTGAACCCTGGGAGAAAAGAATGGGAGTTTATAAACGTAAATTTACTATAATAAAAAAGAGAGAGCAAGCACAGTGTCACGTGTCTTAAGGCATGACGTCACGGACAAAGACAACGGGAAGGGAGGGGGGTGGTCAAAATTTCACAAAAATGAACAAATGTCTTCTGTTTGGTGCTATATACAACCTGGGTGGATGACTAAACTATATTAATATCCTGGTTAGCGTCTCTTTGGAAGGTGAATCGCCATCGGGTGTCTTTTTAAAAACAGTCAGAAATATGCAAAACGGTTTGCAAAACATTATGAAATACCCTCTTTGTGAAAAATAATTGTATCGCTTTTCAATTAATTACTACTAATATTTTCATAATGCAGAATAAAATAACAAACTGAGGCTTTTTCAACAGTGGCCAAAAATTCAAAACTTTGCAAAAATAAATATGCCTGAAAAGAATCCACCCAGATTCTATATTTCGACACAAAACACTGAAGGTTTGTTCATGAAGCAAAAACCATTGAAACAAGCAGACAACGATATCGACCCGGAGTAGTGGGTTAGACACAGAGCAGCAACATCGGGAGATACCTATCGGTTGCTTGCTTCGTTTCAAACAAGAGACACAGCGCTGGATCTCGCAATCGGAACAGTCGACATGGATTTTTGTAAGTTCATGTCAGGAGATCCTACCCCGCCGTTCTCTCGCTCCGGAGTGCCTCGCAGTGACCTCTTGGCGCGAAGGGAAGCGGCGTACTTCTGCAAAAGATGTCTCAGTTAACATTATCAAACAATAATAAGGGACATTTCAGCAGATCTGAGTTACCGTTATAATTATCGAACCAATGGCGTCATAATTATAAGGGGGCAATACTGATTGTACCTTGTAACCATGGTGACCTAATACTGACCCGTTGGCGTTTGGCTTCCATCCTGGATTTGAGGAGGAACTCCAGGAGGGACACCAACATTGATAAACCGAGGCCTCCGATCAGAATATAGAAGATGCCAGCCACATTCGACAAGGTCAGCGCGCTTTGAGTTGAACCCTGAGGAGTGCGTTATGATTTCAATGAGCAGTACAAAGGAACAACATAATCATAACGGCTGATAAAAGGCAACTACAATTGTTAGACATATCAGCTCATAACGTATATACTTCGTATTAGACACAGAATTAAACCACGTGTTGCTTATTATGAAGTGCAAATGCTCCTCGCAAAACAATGATGTCAAATTCATCCAAAACAAAAACCCAACATAATTTAATACGAACCCCACCATAACCACAACCCCGGTATATAATTTCGCAGTAGTGATGTTATCTATTTAGTTGTGTTGCCTTCAAACCTTATTATCCGCCTCGACGTTGCATTCTCCCTTGTCGTACCACCATTTCTTGACCAGCTTCTGCAGCTCGCCATTCTCCCTCAGTGTCAACACGGCCAAATTGATAGGTTCCCTGCAAACGGGAGAAATCGTTTCAGAGCGGAGGGGCCTCGGCATGCGATGCGAACATTCATCATTCGGTGATTTGGCAAACGATAGCAGCTTGCGTTGGCCAGGGAGGGTGCGATATTGTCGCGATGCAGCGGAGTGCTCTCGGCATGATTGTCTCGTCCGTCGACCGCCTTCAATTATGCACCAGTTGTGCCATCTTTGATACATGACAGCCCCAAAGGATCGCGCCATTCAAACAGAGGAAAAATAGAACGTGGCTTGCTTATACGGCGCATCTCCCCGTGGGATGGGGGCGGGGGAAGTGTTGGTGACCTATGACCTTTTCATGACGTCATAAATCAGGCGTTCGAGCACTGTTGAGCAGCCAAGCGGACGTTATGACCGGAGATCTTGGGCCAACGCTGTCTCCGTTTATATTCACCGCAAAATCTGTTGAACTTCGGTTTATGCGCAGCGCATCTCTTGTGAACATTTATCGCCGTCGTTCAGGACTGACTTCAGCTCAGCTTTAAGTAGAGTATTAATGGATGCTTCAGCAACGGATATCATCAATGAGGGGAGAGTTTGGCCTTTAAGGGTTGCGTCAGAACGAAGACGAATGAAAAGCGTTGCCATTAAATCAGCATCTTTGAGGAACATGGAACCGATACGCCGGTTACTTTATAATCATCTTCCAGGTTGATGACTCCATTTAAATAAAAAAAAAAAAGTCATTGCACCAATTAGCAGCAGATTAATATGTGAGATCCGATTAAAAATGTATGGTTTATGGTTCAATGTTTGGGTTTACAAAATGATCAGTAGGCCTAGCTATAAGGAATAATATTGTTTAAAATTTCTCTTTATACATCACCTTCAATCCACCTGAAAGAGAAAGTAGAAAGGAAAAAAGATGAACAAAATGGACGATGGCAGAAAGGAGAAAATATATTCCAATGGAAATATGAAGCAATGGATTGGTGAACGTGTGTGGTTGAACAAAGAGAGGTCACGGGTCAGATAGAGAACGATTCATGGCACGTGCCATTAAAAATCACGTGTTGCCTGTCGGGTGCATTACCTTATATCTGAGTGGATGGGCGTGGCGATCCCGTAGCCCTTGCTGTCCAGATTATCGCCAACCTTCATTGTGTTGCACGGTTTTCGTTGGTTGTAATAATCGTTCATTGTGGACTCGAGTAGAAATGCGTATTTCCCTTTCGAGTCTCGCACTCTTTTGACTCCAATTTCGGTATCGTTGACGAAGACTTTTGAATCTGATTTGGACATAAACGCCCACATTCGCTCGTAGACCTTGATCTTCGAGGTCTGCAGAAGAAACGCGGCCATTAGGGCTGAGTCTGACTCTTACGTAAAGGTCAACAAAGGTCAAATCTTCTGAATGCGAGTGAAGATTTTATCAAAAGCAATAATCGGTCTGCGTGTAGTTAATTCAAAAATTTAAAAATTAAAACACCAACACAACAAACCTCAAAGAATGATTTTGTCGACCCAGAATCGAGCGTCCCGTACTGGATCTCCGTCTGTTTGGCCAAGTCGTCAGCCGACTCGATCGGCGTGAGCATCCTCTCGACGGTGAGAAAGGCGGCAAGATTAGCGGTGTACGATGAGATGATGATCAGGGTGAAGAACCACCAGACTGAGCCGACGATGCGCCCCGACACAGATCTGCAACCACGATCAAACGCAAACGCAGAGCGCGCGCAAGGTGCAAATTAATCACAACATCATCAGTAGTTACACATTGACATAATTTGTTACCATTCAGCATTACAGGGCGGGGTTGGTTGGGGTGGCTTATATATATAATGACAAAACTTACTAAATTTAACAGAAATTATATGTAATATGTACGCAAAAGGGTGAAGCAGCAGTAGCGACCAAATCAACCCGTATAACTTGTAATAGCGAAGAAAAAACTTCGTTTGTAAAGAAGCTGCCCCATAGATCAGAGGTCACGGCACAAGGACACACGTCTCACCAGAAGAACGGGGAACAACTAAGAAGATGAAACATGGAGCTAACAGAAGTCTTGGGTTGAATACGAAGGAGCGGCAAGCAATGGTCCATTGCTCGGTGCTCTTAAGCCATGCTATTGTGTTTGATGGAAATTATGTAATCATGGTTGAGATCGAACTAAGCGTAATGGTCACGATATATCGACATTGACAATATTGAACTACACACGAAACACGACTGAAATTGACGAACTTGGCTGTTCATTCATTGTTATTATTATTATTAAGTTGTTTCAGTTTGGTGAAGTTATTCATTTAAACACGCCAAGAGCCTCAATCGTACGTCAAACTGCACCAAAATAATAATTGACACCAAAACCGAGACTTGACTGAATATCACCAAATCACCGAAATGCACGGTTAACAAAAGGCACAAAACTCAAGATAAAAGTCACGTGACAAACATAATCTGCCTAAAAAAGATGAGCTATTTGGGTGTAGGCCCCACGACAGCGAATAGGAGGGTCGATATTCTAATCAGCTGATCATTGGTTACCAAGCAGAGATGAAAAGGGAAGTGACGTCAGATGAATGCGCATGCGCCGACCGTTAAAGAGAATTATGCCCCTATGCACCAAAAAGTGATATTTCTACAAAATTGAGTGGAGCTTCTGATGCAGTGACTCGCATTTCGCGGCCTCGATCGCCGGCAGCAACGCAGCAGCAGCAGCGGCAGCATAGGAAGATGAGGAGGAGGAGGAGGAGGAGCAGGAGGGCCACGCGCCTCATCGTCATCAGGAGCATCCTCAGGAGGGCAAAATAAAAGGAGGAGAAGTAGGGCGCGATGGTGCATAGGAGTGGTGGTAGCACTGCTGGTTGCAGGAGTGGGGAGCAAACGAGGGTGCAGTGTACCGAAGCAGAAAGGGGTAGTAGGATATGGAGAAAGGCAGGCAGCATGCAAAGGGTGGTGAAGAAATGGGACAGGAGAAAGAAAAGCTTGCTAAGAGGGTGGGAAGAAGTATTGAGCAACAAAGATGAAACCAAAGCATAACAAACTGAACTCATGTTTTGTGAGATGGAGGTTTGGGGCATGCAGTACGGGCGACGGGGCAGCAGCGTCGGCGGCGGCGGCGACGGCGGAACTGGCGACCGCGATGAGAGCGGCGGCGACGGCGGGAGGGAGGCCGAGGAACGCGTTTAACTCACTGGGCAACGGTATTCAATCCGTCAGCATCACCAACCTTGGAGAAATATCACATCCTTGCTGCATAAAAGCACCGAGGGAAAACCACAGGCTATTGAGCATGGTGAAGTCATTGGTGAATGAAGGGCCCTGGATTGAGTCCTCTATCTGCCATTCGTAGGGGCTGAAGCGACTGACGAGCCAAAGAACGATGCTGACACCGATATACGAAAACACAATACACATCCAGATTTCGTATGACAGGGGGTCCATGAAGGAAAACACTCCCGGCTTCTGCTTCTCCGGTTTCTTGATCATAATACTGATGCCGAGACTCATGAAGGGTTTGCTGAAGTCGATCACTCTCTCTCTGATCGATGAGATCGTCAGCGGGGCGATGGCCAAATCAGCCTCCTGCAAAAAAAGACGGATTCGTAGCAGTAAGAGATCGCAGCAATGAATCGTTACATCATAATCATATTGGAACATGCGGTGAACCTGCGCTAATTTGTCATGGTATTTAATTATGGACATTAGCCTCTGATCAAACGCGGGTGTTCAAAAGCAGGCACCGACAATTACAAGGCAAAGACATGAAGGGAATAGGACTCAAAGAGATAGGAAGATGAGGCAATGATTGAAACGCCAGAAGCCAGCCTTCAGGCTAGCCTAAAATGGCCTCCAATCCGACCAAGGCTGAGCGCGACTGCCTTCCCAATCAACACTTGTGAAATTCCTTCAAGGGAAGGTTTATATAGACGCCGTCATGAGAACCCAGCTGTTCGCGAGAGGGCAGCTAAAAGAGCACTCAGGGCAAGGAGAGTTGTATGAAACATTCATGAAAGTCAGACAAACAACCTTTCGCGTGAGCTCTCCAACCATTCCGTTCCATTTGCCCTCGCCATCCTTTGCTCCGTATTTTTTGTCGGCAACCGGTTTCAGTATGTAATCAAAACCAACAATCGAAGCTATGCTCTCTGCCAGGTCAGCGCAGTACCCCTCGAAGCGGTCATTGCCAACCAACGGTGTACCATCCTCGTCTGTTTTGTTCCTGTACATCAAATATGGTTTGGACTGGAAAGGAAGTGTATTGCGTATGAATATAGTTTCCGGTAGCTCTTATCCCATATATTAACTTACCATAATCGTGGTGACAATCTTGGTGAGGTTTTTGCCTTTTGACGCTGGAGCCTTGCCGACATGAGTTGGATGCTGGTGATTAAGACCAGTGTCGGAACTCCACTCAGCCACCTCATGAATATTCATGCCAATTATGCAAATGTAAATTACGACACGGGCTCACCTTGCGAGTGGGGGTGTATTGTCCCAGCTCAAGGACATCTAATTGATAATTCTTCCTGAAGCCCCTTTCGTCGAAGGCTACTCTACCAGTGACGCCATCGAAAAACACCTGTAACGATTGCACTCATTTGTAACGACGTAATAATTATAAATATGATACAAAATCAACGAGCAATGTAATTTGAGAATATTTTGTAATGACCGATATATATATTTCTATCAATGAAAGCTAAAAGCGAAATAATAAATATTCCTCTGAGCCGGAAAAAAATTGTCAAAATATTTTGACGCATTGATAAATAGGGAAATACGATTTATTTCCGATCAGGAGCGCAAGGGAGGAGAGGGGGGTCTATTACCGATTTGAATTTGTTCATCAACATGGGACCATGCTGCCAAGGCACAGGGAGGTCTGTCTTGCATTTGATTCCAATCGTATCATTATTGTAGACTTTGCCTCTGCGAAAAACCTCCCTAAAGATGTCCGATTTAGATTCGTGAATACTGTCCAAGCCTTTGGCGATGACATCTACTGCGTCAATGGTCAATGCAGCGTCCAGCTGAAATGTATCAAATGTGAACAACAAATTTGATAAACATGAGATGAAAAAGAGTGTGTACACGGCTAAGCATGGCATTTGGAACACCATTTGCATGCATCCGCCATGGGACCCGGTGTAACACAAGCGAGGAGCCCTGGGGTCCCGAGCCACGCAGCCAACGAAGGAGGGAGCCGCGATCGATATTCGTTGCCGGGATAATCCTGGAGCAAGTCGCAAGAGCGAAAGGTTATCTATTTCGAATTACACGAGTGAATGACTAGCAGGGCAAAAAGCCTGCCCGGTCTGCTATCCGCCATTAGCGCGACATTTGGCTGAGTCAGCAATTTTCCTCTCCAACAAGGGTTGTTGATGGCTTCCCTGCGATGTGCTTCAGGATAACGACAGGAAAGTCGGAGATGTTTTCACTCGTGTGCGAGGAGGTTTAGCACCGCGTGTAATATGGGCACAATGCGAAGCGCACATTATGTGAGACCACTATTATGGGGCAATAGGAAAGGGAACATGCAGTAGTACACCTAGTGGGCCGATAGGGAAGGGAGCATGCAGAAGTACACCTAGTGGACTGGTAGGGAAGGGAGCATGCAGTAGTACACCTAGTGAGCCGATAGGGGAGGACGCATACGGTCGTACCCCTAGTTTGCTGCCGCTGCCGGCTCCTGTCCAGAAGCTTGGATTAAGTCTTCCCCAATCTCGCTGCGCATCTTCTAACCGAGGCAGAACTGGATTCATCAAGCGGAATCCCGTAATGTTGACTCCACCGTGGCGAAACTCAGCCAGGTCGAGTTCATCCATCGCCTGCGAGAATGACACAACATAAAGAAGCAGCTCCCGATGCAAAAACCCTCTGTCAGCACATAACGTTGATTAACGGCCAAGGGCAGCCGAATTGTCTCGAGTTCGATTATTCTTACAGCAGCCAATATATTCAGTATGGGCTCAATGGCAGATAGGGCAAGAGTTTAAGCAAATTTTCAATAGAGCCAATCAGAGGTTTGGTTCGAGAGCACTGTGAGCCCAATTGGGTTATGATGACATAATTTAAGCGTTGAGTAATCTGCCTCTGTAATTAGCCAGCAATGAGGCTGATTGTTGTAGAGCTAACCATCCATGACCTGTGAACGTAGCCTGGTATAGGCCAAGGTTTGATGTCGTTATCTGCCTTCAATAATTATATAACTGAGTTCATCTACTCACCAATCCCCCAAGTAGATAGTGATAATTGGCTCTGTTCATTCCAACATGCAAAACCTGTAAAATGACCAATATGTAACACTACACTGTATCATCTCCTTCCAATTCACCTGTTTTAGAATTATTTCGAGGTCATCCTTCGTCGTGAGATCCAGGACAATGAACTTGTCTCCGTCTTGCATCCGTCCGTCCATATGTCTCAGCAGCGAGTAGCAATCGTTAATGTCTGTGACCATTACGGGATCCAGGTCAATGTTCATCTCCTCGCGAGTAATGATGGCCGTCAGTGCTTCTATCCGGGCTAACCCTGCAACACAGTGCCATACATACCATGTTTACTGAGTATTTTGTTTTCATTTGATACACCAATTTACCAATTTACAAGATCAGATAAAATGCTTGTGTTTTTCATAAAACACCATGCCAAGAAAATCTGGAACGTGGCACAATCTCTTTGATTGCAATGCAAGTAAATTCAGCAGCAGTCGTCGTTATGAGGTTCTTTGCAGCTTCATCATCATTAACAGAGGCAGATGAGCCTCTTTCTTCATCTCCCTTGCAATTCAGCAAATCATAGTATATATCAACATTATAAGTGGGGACTAGCGTATACAATGCCTTATTATGAATTGGGGCCACCATATACAATGCCTTATCAGTGTTGAAGGAAGGGCGGACAAGATACCTCTGCAGGAAGATTGCAGCATGACTCGGGATTACCCTAAACCCGACTGTCATCCGGGAGCCTCGTCCGCATAGCATTTTCTCTGATGGATCCCTGGACCTAATCCTGGGCCTGCTCTCCGTGTATTCCAGCCAGGGACGAGTAACGACCGTGATAATATAAGAGGGATTGCAGGTCTTTTGAGAGATAGCTTGCAAGACGAATGGATGTTGTCAAGGGCGGCAGATAACACGCAGATTTATGCTAAATGAGCCATGAATGGAGTTCTGAGGGAGCACAGCTGTGATGTGCAGAATGTTTGCTTTGTTTTGAGCCTCGGATGAGACCCAGGATTACGTCACTGCTCGCCATATGAACCAACCAGTGCGCGCGGTATCAGCTAATATGCACAAACAGCAACTGCAGCAGCACATTAGAGCTTGGTAGCATCCATCTTTCCGTCCCATCTGCCCTGCAATCCATTTGATTCTTCATCCAATTTCCAGGCCGGCTGAGTGGCCGTGGTTTTGCTGACGCTTGCTCCTCCGGCTAATTGGATTGAAGAGCCGTCAAAGCGGGCAATTGAATAAGCGGGCAAGTCTGTAGGTGTGGCGTGAGGTGCGCATTATCGGGTTTACACTAGTCCTCAGATGCATTGATTTTTAAGCATCTCTGATTTGGGGCCTCGTTCTGATCTTGAACTAAGACTAAAACTCTATAACCACAATACTTCTCTCCTTCCACCTCCGCCATTGGTTGATGACTTTGACTTCAAAGAACGTTTCAGTAGGATGACCCAATTTGAAGAAGAGCGGTAAGAAGAGAAAACCCGAGAGAGTCGTTACCGCGTGGCGACGTCTGTGTGTCTTGATGAAGCCATACACGAGACGGAGCCTCAGCTGGTAATGGGTTGCCTCCAACACGAGTTTTATATCATCAGGGAGGAAGAGAAGGAGGAGGATGAGGAGGCGGGAGGTGGAGGTGTCTCATTCCCTAATGCTCTTTAATGAGGTTTTGGCATGTGATGGCTTTCGCAGGCCGCCTGCCATATCAGAAGCTCCGCTCCGAAGGCCGAATATTATCAAATTGTGCAGCTGAGGTCGCTGCTCAACGTTCGGTCAATTCCCTGGCCCATTCGCAGTGCGCCTGTTGCATTGAAAGCGGGGATTTAGACGCCAGCAGTCAGAGCCGGAGGTAAAAGGCAACAGAGTCCGAGATTCTTGCGAACAAAGCTGGCGTTAGGAAGCGGCGTCTGAAAAGAGTCTTTGTGTGTCGACGACACGGAGGACGTGGATTAGCGAGCTGTTGACGCCACGTTCTTTTAGCAAACTGCTCTTCAGGGAAATACATCACAAGAAGAAGGATTGGGCGACCAGAGACCCAGATTCCCTTGGCTGGGAAGAATCCTTGGAAGAACGCACACTATATGCTAATGTTGGATGTTATGCAATCATTTGGTTAACATTGTGAGACAATCTGATCTGGCATTCACTTAGAACTTAATTTACGGTAATTGAAAGCGTCAATTTCACACATGGCAAATAATTGTTTGTTTAGGGAAGTCTGTGAAATGTTTGTCTAATATGCATGGCAAGTGCAATTCCCTGATAGCATTTGCATACTATTTCCTTGCATACATACTATTTCCATGTATGCATGCATACTATTTCCATGTATGCATGCATACTATTTCCCTGTATGCATACTCTTTTCCTGCATGCATATTATTTCCATGCATGCATACTATTTCCCTGTATGCACACCACGCACCTTCTTTGGAGTCATAGACGTAATGGATGCGGTTCCATCGATACTTCAAGATAACGTCAATCATTGCTCGGTCGTACAACGGCCTCATGTGTAGCGAGAAGTGCTTTGCTGGGGGAGCCCATGAATTTGAGTCGTTGGTCGGGGTGCTTGGGCTGATGTAGGGCATATGGAACGTCCGACTGAGGCTGGTCACCATGGCAAGGGTCGATTGGTTCGTCATCCCAAACATGGCGAATATTCCCTTGGACATTATGGCACAGACTGCAAAGACACGGGTATTGTGAGATGTGCATGCATCGCGGTGTTGGTGTTGATTTATTGTGGAGGGTGAGTGCCCTTGCCCATTTGTTATGGCAGGTTGACTTGTATTGGTAATCTGCGCTACGAGCTTATTTACACGAGAGGAGGGTCGAACAGGCCCTTGCAACAAGTGCGTCGGTTTCGTCCCAAGAGCAGAGCACAGCCACGAAAGGCCATTCGCACCCGGAATAACCTGCGCCCGCAATATAACTCACACACACGGCACGTCTCGCGGGATGCCGGGCAAACACACCCTGTTGCCCCGATGTGGCCGAGATGGAAATACCGTCCGGCGTATCGGGGTCACCGTTCTCCAGAGCGGAATTCAAATGCATGACCCATCGCTCCGAGCATCCGCGATGTACATATGCAGGCCTCTATTAACCGAGAGTCGTCCTTGGGCCAGCGCAAGCCTCATTCCGCGTTAATAAAAGCCTGGGCGCATGCAATATAGTGAGGGCGGTCGCTAGCTTTGGCGTCGTCCTGGGTGTTGGAACGCATTGATCCGAGCCACCTGATCCCAGAGATGCCTCAGCTACAAATCACCGCACGGCGACTGAACCAATGAATAGGGCGTAATCAAGCGGAACATCCCGGCTTCCCCTTGGCTCCGAAATTCCTGCACCACGTTGCTGATGTCCAATTAATGGCGGATCCTCTTTTTCGTCGCGCGTTCCCGCGAGACTTCATTTGGGATTTCTTCGAAAAAGCGAGGCTTTAAAATGCGCAGAGAGGGGGCCCCGGGAGGGGCGAGGGGAAGGGGTTCCGGGATGATCAGTGGGGTGGTGGACCCGCTCGTCTCTCTATCAATCCACAGAGTCAATATTGAGTCGGAAAAGCTTAGCTTTTGTGGGGAAGAATAGCGAAAGCGGAGATAACACAATAGATATTATGAAATGCCTCCGGACTGAGTCCTATAGTTATATGATGGAGGAAGTAATCAATTACGAGCGCTCGTCAGTTCGTAATTGACAATGGGTAATGGGGCGAGCGAAATGGAGAAGCTGGCGTGTGATGAGGCAAAATGAAACGAGCGATAATTGCGGAATGAGCAAACGGCGGGTGGTGGCAAGCGATAGCATTGCGCACTGGCTATTCATTAAGCGCGGGAACTGACATCATGCGCCAATGACCGCTTGGGGTTTGTCTCGCCAAAGAGCTTGCTCCTGACTTAATTAATTACCGACATTATTTAACAGGCATGACGTATTGCTTTGAACTGAATACCCTGAGTGTTACATAATAATATGACGCCATCAGTATTCGATTCTACCTGAAAATCTCAAGGATCGCAGTACAAGGAAATGAAACAAGAGCAATAATCTAATACATTGGTCATTGCATATGCTGTGTAACATCGCCATATGTCGAACCACCATTCGTCGAAGTGCGGCATCATTAGCCTTATAAATTGCATATATTCCACGCTGCCCATTTCTATACCCGATCCATATGAGCCTCCCCTTAACCATCTCCGCTGGCTGCCTTTTCAACTTCTTACCCCCACCCCAGTCATATTTGTATCAATTCTAAATGAGAATACAATTCCGACTGGCAGTGACCAGCCGCTGGTCTTTGTGTGAGATTGCCTGTGACTTGGGTGACGGACAGCATATAGACTGCACTCCCACCCATCAGATTGCCCCTAGGTCAATGTAGAGGTCACTGCAATAGCAAAAACACCCGACCAGAGGGTATTAGTCAGGAGGAGCAGCACAAAGAGCCATGGCTGCCTTGATTCGATTTCGACTTGCGATGTCAATCCATTTACTCACCCGAATGGCAGATTACACTAAGTCAACACTGCTCGCGATGCGACCACTCTTACTGCTCTCTGCCTCTACAAATCTCTGCTGTTGCTTTGCACATGTAGAGCCAGTTCCGACGAAATGGACGCCACTGCTGCAGCACACAAGTATTGAGACAGCCGGGACATCTATGGTATCTATATATTAATTAATTGACAGCACTATGATTGAGAGTAATTATTTGCTATGGAATCCACGCATTCCAATACTATCAACAGGTTATTCTATACATATTATGACTCAACATATCCCACACCAAACCAGGTCACCGCCGCAATAGACGACGTATCCAAGGCTTTCGATACGATTTATCACTCGTAGAATATTCTATTGCATAAAGAAGAAGATTCAGCGCCGCGGTGGTTATAAATGGGTGGCAGGGGCTGTCTATGTGTGAGGTAATGCATTAGGATGTGTCCATTTCGAAAAGTGTCTCCATTATTCATAAGTAATCATAACATCAGTTCCTAGTGTAGATATCACCGTCAATTTCATATCATTATATCGTATACCACGTAGCATTCAATGTTATACACTCACTTGCTTTGGTGATCTCGAAACTGTTCGACATGTTGATGGTTTTCTCGTACTTGTCGAACTTGAATGGCAGTGCAGTTCCATTGTTGTGTTTTTCAATGATATATCTGAAGGCAGTATGGGCTTGGGTAGAGTGTGAATCAAACAGGGACCCTGTAATGTGAAATGGAAATGGTAAGGGAAGAGAATGACATGGACAATGCTGAACTGCGTGATATGGAATGCATCTACCCTTGCTGTTTCCTTCGACCTTGGGATCTTATCAGGTGCATTAAATCATTGGCATCTACGGTTCAATCTCATGAATGATCTAATGGACAAAAGATGTCGAGATTGACAATTTAATCATATGCATTACCATAGAAAGTGTTCAATTTCTGATACCAAATGTGAAGCATATAACTGAAACAAAAGATCAAACACAGATAGCATAATCTCACGCCTGCTTGATCTGTAAGTTCACATATTGCTCATTTTAACACTTAACTTGTCGTTGTTTACAAACATGTTAGGGATAAATTGACAATGTACAGCATACGTAGCTATATACGTCATGGCTAAAACAGAATGAGATGAAGCCTATGCCTGGTGAATCTCCAATTTCCTCTCCTGTCTTCCCCGATGACGTGGCGCTCACGTGATAGATGCCGCCAGAGCGCTTTCCAACGTTTGCATGTGAGCCATTTCCTGCTCTGACACATGCAGATTGGCCTGCAAAGCTCTTAATTATCGCCCAGGAATGCAGTCACTTCTCAGGTGTCTGGCTGTCGGATGTTCAAATGTTCCGCATTGATTCTTCCACGTGGTCAATACTGACGTGATCAATGCCAGGTGGAAATAGTTTAAATTTATGAACACTGTTTATACAAGGTGTTCCAATTGTAGGCCACTATTGGTAGATCAGACTGTATGACAACAAGGCAATATTGATATTACATGATGAAGCATCACATATGAAATGAAATATTGATATCGTACAAGCATGGTTACTTTGAGACACATTCAAAACATCTTTTGGTAGGATTTTAATATTTAAAAGGAAGAGGAAATGATTCTTCATGTGAACCTCAGTAGGTTTTCTCCCTGCATGCGGATTTAGCAGAAATGTTTGATCGAATCGGGATTATATCAGCTATGATTAATTAATCCATTGGTGAATTTAATCAAATGATATCATCATCATTGCCCTCCTTGCGCCCCAATTTCCTTGATTTATGCGTTGCATTTCAATGTCTGTAAGCACCATTCCACTGCGTATAGCACAATGTGCTATTATATCACCATTCGCATTGACAGAAATACCAACACACACGCCCCTTGCTGCTGTCCCGCCGCCATTGTGTGAAGCAAAAGACCTTTTACCCGCTTAATCAGTCATTTTTTTCTTTCTCCCTTTTCTCCTGCAATTTCCTTTCTCTTTTTCTGTTTCAGCCATTTGCAATGGATTGTTCGACAATTATTCAGCAGATTCGTGTGAGCTGAGGAATTTGCATCTTTATTCTCGCTATTTCTTCTTCTTCTTCTTCTTCTTCTTCTTCTTCCCTGATCAATTATTCGGCTGCTCTCGGTCGAGCAATGATCAACTTCGTTGGGACTGCAGTAATGGCCGCTGTGCACAAAGCGGATGTGCGCTCTGTCTGTGTGGGCGCCGCCATTTTGGAATTTACCTCAATTGCAGATGCTCTTTTTTGTGACATTGTTGCATATGTTAACCTTATGCTCTCAGAGATTTCTTCACACAAAAGGCCTTTGTGCCTATGCGTCTGTATATCTATTTCTATATGTATCGCATTGCATAAAGATGAGGCCATGAATGTTTTAAATGCCATGTATAAGTGATTCCCAGCCATAGATAACTCTACAGATAAATGCTTGTATACATATTTAAAATTTATCAGGATAACAAAACAAAAATACAAAATCTTGTGAAATTTACAATCAAGGTAACGACGCCAATTATTGGAAGCAATTAAGGACATCGCCCTCATTGCGCGTTGCAATCAATTAAACAGCTTCCATCTTGCTTCAATTAGGACTTGCATACTTGATTTGACAGCCAGTGATGCAATGCGCTTTTACAGGCCACATATGTACCTGAATAAGACGGATCAGAGTGCACAGATGTAAGTGCGTTTAATTACGACGCGTAATAAATTAGCCTACGACCGAATCCTTTGCATGGATAACTAATATTTTCCAAGAAATAGCATCATCCTTCAGCTCAAAGCCGCACGTTCTGTAACCGACACATTTTGCAAATCAAATTTCGAATCTAATTTTTACCCTGCACACTGAATCGCAACCCACAGATGTCATCAATGTATGCGACATCTGTATATCAGACCACTGCTTGATCACATGCAAACTAGCTGTGGAGCCCGTCCAAGCGAGAAAGAAAGGGATCAGTTGCAGACTACTGAAGAGAGTGAATCCGACCGCCTTTGGTGATGACTTGTTCAGGGTTCTGTCAACTGCTCGACAGGAGGATGGCATAGAAGCTTTAGCTCTGACATATGAAAAGATGTCTGTGGCAATTACCGACAAACATGCGCCAAGAAAGTTGTCCATATAGAGGGAGACGTCTGAAGCCATGGTACAACAACTGAAATTCACGGTGCTTGGAAGAAACGCAGAAAACTGGAGATGAAATACCGGAAAACTAAGCTTGAAGTGCATAAAGAAATGCTGAAGAATCCAACAAACCACGTTGTATCACTGATCCGAAAGAGCAAAGCACCATATTTCAATGATAAGTTCAAAAATGCCAATCAGAAAGAAACTTTTAAGCTTGTGGGTGACTTGCTACATTCTGAAGATAAGTACTCTATACCATCTAACATTCCTGAAGAAGACATTGCCCAAGCTTTTAATAACCTTTTTTTTTTTTTTTACATCTAAATTTCATCGAATTCGCATAGATCTGGATAACAGCACATCGCTCCCAACTGAAGTGATGTCATCACAGAGGGGTCTTGATTCTCCACAACTGAACAGATTTAGGCCTCAGACAGAAGAGATAATCAAAAGACATAAGAGATAATCAAAAGATGTCCTCCAAAGGCATGCATATTGGATTCGATACCGACTGTGCTTTTTAAGAATGAAGATGTTTTAAATTCGGTTTTACCAATGCTTAATTACCCGGATTATCAATTTATCCCTCGAACCAGGAATCGTCACTGAAGGCTTTAAACGAGCAGTTGTCACGGCTATATTGAAAAAGCCGGACTTGGATGTAAATGAGCTAAAAATGTAGCGTCTAATATCGAACATCCGCTTCTCTTCGAAAGTCTTAGAAAAAGTCATTGCCAAGGAGCTGACGTCATATATGGCAAACAATGAACTTTACGATCCCATGCAATCAGTGTACAAGAAAGGGACAAGCACGGAAACCGCATTTCTATATATTAAAGGAGATGTCGAAAAAATAATGGATGTTGGCGATGCTGTTCTGATGGTTTTCCTAGACTTAAGCGCAGCATTTGATATATTGGACCACGATCGCCTTCTATTCCAATTGGAGAGTGAAGTTGGCCTCACTGGAACGGCACTTATTGGATGAAGTCCTATCTTAAAGATCGTAATCAAAATTTCAAAATGAATTGTTCAGGCCACTGAGATCATCCGACGATGCTTTTATGCTGAAAATACATCTTTAAAAAATATATACGGGGCATCGCCGATGGTGTGTGAAGGAACCAAGAGTAAGCATTTGTCAGCAGGATTAGCTGCAAGGGATCCCGTGATGGCCACAACGCTGAGAGGAAATTGTTGATAGAATCAACACGATGAGAGGCCAATGGAGCCAAAGGCTGGACTAACAATCACACGGGGTTATTAATCACCCAATCGACGGGTGTTTGTAGACACCATCTAGCACTTTCTCTGCCGCTTTGGGTCATCATCCTAAAAGCTCTGCTTTGGTATATTAGCATGCGCGACAGAAAGGCAAACTCGAGCAAAGCCATTTACTGTCGCTGTAATCGAATACATTGCACAGGCTAGACAAAAATGATGGTGTTTTAACCTTGTACAGCGGACCAGCTCCTCTGAGAAGGAATTAGAGGAAGACCGCATGCTGGACATGCTTCTCCATTTCTCTGTTACTCGGTTATCTGAGTGACCGTCTTGCTTTTCCAATGGTCAAGTTTCAAGTGGTCAATCGATTAATCTGAGCAACATTATCCCTGCGTTGAGGTCAATACCTCTAGCACACCACAGGGATATGAACGAATAATATTTCAGTTCCATTTGACATGAGCTCTTGGTAATGAACGGACAGTGATTTATGTTTGGTGTCCATGTTGTGGCCATGTCATCAGCACCGAATAACGTGATGCACAATCAATCATGCGATGAATTCGGATGCAATCCAACATTGAGACGGAACCCTAGATATCCAGGGAGGGCGTGAAACAGAAGTAAAGCAGTGATGCATTCGGTAGTAAAATGTCCAAGAGAACATTGATTCCTTTGGACTTCACACGCGATGGATGCAAGGGGATGTATTATCCAAACCGTGATTAAACTAATGACTGAGTAGCGACACCTGAATCAATCTGGCTGCCCCATCTGGGTTGATAGCTAACATGTGATGTCTTTTCTACTGAAACAAAGATTAATTGACACGCGGCGTATGACGCAATGGACATTCTCGCGAGTGCATAAGCACAATGGTCTATTTAAAGTGTTAATCTAGTTCGGTGCTTACCATAAAACCGAGATGATGTACGACATAAGTGACGTGGCTAATCTAAAAAGATGATTGCTGTGCTTTTATTGAAGGAGTAATCGTCCTCTTCGTCGATTGTGCACGTCTCTTCGTTGCTTATTTCTGAGCACCGATCATCTCGTTTTTTTGTTTTTTTTTCGTTTTTTTTTATGTTTTGTTTTTTTTTGTTTTTTCTTTTTTTCTTGTGCATCAATACTTCGTTGTGCGAAATAAAGAATTTATATATTATATATTATACTGCGTTCTTTGTGTATTTCACTATTTGTGTCTTTTTGTTTTGCGGGTAGGCGGTATCTGCGCGAGATCGCCGAGTTAATTTTTCACATCAACCCCCAAGTATCTGAACAAGAGGTGCCAAGATACTGGTTAGTCTCACTGCCTCCAATGATCATTGGAAAAGCACCGTTTTGGTGTCTGAATATTTGATAGCAAAACTTCGTTCATGGTAAATCTATTTATTTCTTGGTCGGTTGACACTAAATAATTACGCTCCGACCCACTAAGATTTGGGTGCTCACCGTCCGACCCCTTCGTCACTATGAAGCTCAGTGTCCATTGGCGCGCCGACTTATTGCAAAGCAGGGTGAGTTGTTTCCTTGGATTTCTCATCAGAGAAAAAAACTCTAAAATTGTGGAATTAAAACGCTGCATTCGTGTATTCATCGTACCCTTTCTACGTAATATACCTTACCAGATCAGCCAAGCAAATTCTTTTTCATGCTCATATCAAGGATTAAAATCACCACAACAGATTATACTTTTGCAGGCGGGCGTTGATCAGTGCCTGGAGCTTCCGTGTTGATACAATCATAGTGATTCTTTTAATGTTATTTCCCAAATGATATGTTAAGAAATGTGGTTCAAATAATGAGGAATCTCGTGCATGCAAAGTGGCGACATCAACATCAGACGAGATGGATTATCAATGAACACCACACGCGAAGACTCGTTGTTGAATTGGACGCTTAGATCCAAGCTATGTGCACACTAGCAACTGTCACACACCGAATTGGCCACATTTCGTCCCTTGCCACATGTGTACACAGGACCTGCGTCGTGGTCTGCATGAGCAGTGAGGTTGCAGAAGAATTGTTGCATCTCACAATGCAAAGCGGAGGAGATGGATTATTTAACTGTAATGTGACTTCATCCATCATTCGCGTGCCTTGAATGGCGAATTCTATCTTCATATCCTCATCTGTTCCATGCATAATGAAAAAAGCCGGTGGCGCAATTCCTATGCTGCAGTATCGCTAACCATGAAGCGTTGATGCGGTTGTGTATGCAGAACAGCAAGTCTAAGTTAGATATTGTTGTGACTTCTTCCTCTGCGCCCTGAGACAGCACACATGATGGAAACCTTGTGGACAAGCAACTAATGCTCTTCAGCCATAAACTGCAGATTAGTGGCACTATTCAGGCAACAAAGCCTTTGAATTCACAGCAGAATGCCACAGCGCCACGCATTACACGTTACATACAGGTTATATACACGTGTCTGGTGGAGATTGAAGACAATTTGATAAAAATGCCGATGTTTTTATTACAAATATAATCACAAAGAGCGTGACAATGACTTTTGCACACACAACATTTCGATAATCGAATATTTCTTCTTAATATTTGGTTCATCTTACATACTTCCCAAAAGCGTGCTTTGAACAATCGATGTGGGTAATATTGTGCATTTTACGAGAGAGATTGATTTTCAATCTAATGTAGCACTTTCCGAAGCAACAGGTAATTTTGCCTTTCATCTGATTGTATCGCTTGTATCAGTAATCGCGCATGTTCAATTTAAAAACAATTGCATTTGGGTTTCGATGAAAATAAATTGTATTAAATGCAACAGTGCATGATCATTGCTGGAATTATATGTATTGCTTGAATGGATAATTACCAACGCACATAACAATTACTGTCTTCCCTAATATTTCAAACCGTGATCTAAATTTCAAGGGCTATTATATGCGAGGTTTTTGTGATGCACCTGAGAGGTAAAAGTATGTCACTTCATCTGTGTTTCATGCCTAAATATTTCTTGAGTCTAAAGATCGAGTGATGAAAGATTGTTGCGGATATTGCGTGATTTCAAGAGCTGAATTTAAGACGGAAGACCTCATCCCTCCAATCTATCACCTGGTGGCGTAGGGTGATCACCGTTCATTGTAAAGATGCCACAACTGCGCCAGACATTGTAAACCATTAATTAAAGATAAGTCAGACGTTAGAGAAGAGGCATCAATTATCGATTCGCTGTTGGTGACTTCACCTCATCTACTCATCTTTTGCAAAATGCAGCAATGTTCAGCCGACTAAACAGACGATTCAGCATTATTCCGTTCAAAACCAGCACAAATAATTGCAATAAATGGGCGCAATAAGCATCGCGTTGTAGCCTCATCACACGTACAAATTGCAGGAGAGCGTTATAGGGAGACATGGTGTGCATTATGCATGCATTCAGTCCTTTTAAGTGCTTATTCTTTCGGGTCCCGGAGTTTCAAAGAGAATTACCCGCCACCCATTGAGAACATTCTAAGAACAGCGATGCCATCTTGAATAATGGATTGCGGATTTTCTATCAAATTAGTGACGCTTCTGTGTTTCGTCTCAGCTGTATATATGTGCGTGGACCGGTGTTTTGTGTGAATCTGAGCTGCGTACTAGCGTTGCGTCCCGTGCATGGCGTAATGGCCCAATCCTACGAAGCCAATTCGCGAAGGCATTAGTGAACATTGCGCGAAGGCCAGCAGGAATCAGCGCCCAATAGGGGGCTGCAGTGCACTTTGCTCAAACAAGACAAATGAACACATTTGACAAGAAGCAGACCAGTCACCTGGTGCTGCCATGGCAACGTACAACGTCCCGTTGCCATGGCTGCCACCATTAGCGGATATTGTGTTGGAGACGGTTACTAAGCACCGGTCATTACTGCGGCATATGTCACGATGGTAACTTGCGAAAGGTCAGCCTGTTGCCAAGAACAAAAGACGAGAACAAAAAAACTGAATTCATTTCCTGCCTCCGACCTCATGTAATCATGGCGACGGAATGTTCATAATTATGTACGGAATCAATGTTCTGCCTCATCATTTAGTCAGTCCTCACTGCATGGCTACTGGCCTCTGTCCGAAATTCTACTGACCTCAGTCCGTCTGCTGGCAGCGTTGACTGCATCGCCTTTGCCGCAACGCCTCATAAACGTTGGCCGAACGCAAGATTTATGTCTGGACTAAATTTGCTCACGCGGTGCAGTTGCCATGGCAATACTGACAGTCTTATTAGACCAGAGGGACGCTTCAATATGTCCGATTTACAATAGAAGCAGCGCGATTTACATAAGGACCAACACCGGATGGAGCCATGTGGCCATGCTGCCTCATCCTGAAGCAACCCACGATTAAGACACTGATGTAAACCAACAAGATCAAGACGTCCCGTAACATTCATAGCCATTGTAAATTCAACCGCTTATAGATAAAAAAAAAAACAAAAAACAAAAACGCAATGTATTATGGGGAGAAATGAAGTTATTGGAATATTAAGAGTGATAAGATCGCTTCGTTTTGCGGATGTGCAGATCGGACAACGATAGACGATCTCCCCCGACGCTGTTTCTCAATATTAGTCGATGGTTCTACGTTTCTTCATTCTCGACACGTATCTCTGCGCAGATATATCTGTTTTGGGCGTCAGAGGATTGCACGAAAAGGCGAATGAATGCCGCTCTATTCATCACTTCCCCAAAAGGAAAATTCCTCCTTTGAGGCATACTTTCTGTTTGCCCAGCCAATGATTAAAAGAACTTGAATATATTTCAGAGCCAGACGTACCTATCGGGATGCGTTTTGGGAACGCGTAGCCGTGCGCCGCCAACGCCAAGACCACGCATAGCCCAGCCACAATAGTCCTCGTGCGAACGCTCATCTCACGAAGATGAGGAGAGCATCACATCGTGAGTAATCCCCGCTGCATATCCACAGTATCCTTCTATCCTCGTATGCATCCGTAGTTGGGACTGTTGCTTCCGTCCCTAGCTGTTGTCCGAGTGACGTCACTTTATCTTGTGCACCGTCGTCTGCTGTGCGGGAGTCTTTCTCTTCGTGCTCTGCTCTCTGACGGTGAGCGCGCTGGGCCATGAACTGAGCCCGGCGTCAGGCTGCAGGCAAAATGGCGACCGCGGACCTCCGGGTTTGATGCGAATTATGAGCCATAAAAGGGAGGACATAAAATGGCGTAACAAGTGCTGTTGGCCACGATGAGCACCCTCGCGGTACGATTCTCTTAAAAGAGAGAAGATCGAGAGACGACGTTCGTGACTCCGTTTGATAGCACGGAGCGCCGCAAACCTCCGAAGCCTCTTTCGACTGACGCACAATTTAGCTTCCTTCTCGTGCTCGCAAGCAATACGATGGCGCTGGGTGAATCATGGCTGTTGGCAAACATTCCTAAACTATAGGTATAATGTTCATAGGGTTAAGCCTGTTTTCCATCCCTTAACGCCCAAGATAGCCATGCACACTAACGGTGTATGCCATTGCTATGTTAAAGTACGACACAACCGACCCAAATGCAATTAATGATTGTAACGAGAATATACCATCCTTCTTTTCTTTATCGTACAGATTTATTGTTCCACAAAACACATACATCTTTGCCAGCGACAGAAGGTCGGAAGGAACACGGACATTTGGATAAACAATGCAGTTATCTTGGGAACAGTTCAATACCAAAACACAGCGTTGTCCGTTGGGGTTGGGGTGACTCCATGTCAGGACATGACCGCTGTTTCACCATCAGGGAAAGATGGGAGGTATAGGAACAAAGGAAATCGCTTAAATTGTGAGATTTGATCGATCGTTACTCCATTTTCCCCTGTGTCTGGTCGCATATCATGAATAGCCACGCTTTCAGGGTGGAACAGTTGAGAGAAAAATGGCGGCTTGTTCATTGAACCCCGCAAAAAAAAAAAAAAAAAAAAAAAAAAAAAAAGTGATATATATATTTCCCGGAAATTGGAAACTAGCTAATCATCGATGATCAAGAAGATTTCCAACTCTGTGTCAATGTCGATTGAGCTATAAATTCATATCGTGCATCGCTATGGTTACCAGCAACTTCATATTTACATTTACATTTCTTTATTTACATTTTCTGTAGCATAATGCGTTTGCCATTTTATGTTCTGGTAACCACAATGCGGTTAACCTTGCAAACCATGGTCATGAGATTGACGGAATAACCAGGAAAGAGCGAGGTTGACGTCGTTGCATTGATCAGTCCTGTGAGGGAAACCAGGCATTCAATGCGGCGCTTTCAACCTGAAACTCAATCAGATTATAATTTCAATCAGATTCCTGGAGAAAATTGAGTGATTATCGCATATTCTAGGAAAGATCTGAAGCGAAGTAAAGCGAGAGATTTAAATGATGCTCCTGTCGAATGCGAATCATGATTGACACCCGCGTATTATTATTATTCCCCGTGACGTGATTGCGAGATGAACTCGAGTACTCAACGCGCCATGGCAACGATGGGAAAATTTCCAAGAATGTTATTTTGATATTCCAGGAACTGTCATGATCGGTAAGCTATTAACCAGGGTTTAATCAATCACTGTGCGTATGCGTTCAACCTTGGAACGAACTGGAACAACGAAACATTTGGACATTTTTCACTTACATGATTATTGAGGGAATATAATGTTTCAGAGCGGCTGAGTACGCGTGGGGGGCAACACCCCCTCCCCCTCCCTCATCACATACATCAAAGCCATTAGGCGAGGGGGAAGAACTAAACGCATGCGCAGACGAAGCGGACGACTTGTGTGCGTGCGGCGACATTTAATGGGGAAATACAAAAGAAAGCAAACGATCATTCCAGGAAACTTTCATCTGCATTTTCTGTGCTCACATTTCTGATATAACCGGAAATTTAGTTCTTCACCCCCCCCCCCAAAAAAAATAAATAAATAAAAAACGGATGCCTAATTGTCGCACATACAATGCACGGATCTTATCATAATGTTTGCTGATTTGGTGATGTTTCTTATATATTTGATAATTAAAAACTATTCCAAAAATAATACCAAAGAAAACCCAAGTCATCCCTCACAGCAGCTCCACAACAAGCGTAGAAATTGCATGAGTTTCATGTGATATAACATGGAAGTTGAACTATTTGTGAACCCAATCGCTAAATTTCAATCGGAGAAAATTAACATTTGTATGGTTAAGGCAGCGATTGACAGTTTCAGAAGTCACACGAAACAATACCAGATCCGCTAACACCATACACTTGCAAAAATTCTTTGGGACAAATTGAGATCTTAAAGAGGATCTCTGTTCAGTTCGAAACCTTTTTAGATCGATTCTATGGGCATTTGTGAGTAACGAGAAACCATTTTTCATTAATTTGGTCAACCGTGTATGATATTCAAGCCAAATTAAATTGCGAATTTCCTGCTCATACAGAATAGCTTGGAACGAGATGAATGCAAGATTTCTTTAATGAGAACTGCTGAAAGATCTGCTCACTCGATGTTTCCCATTGTTAACAATAGGATAATTACTTTGGTCACGTCACCACAATCTGAAATCGAACGCGAGAAGAAAGCGATATTTTAATTAAACGTCTAGCAATTAGCCCACCGCCAGCGTAATATCTAAAGTTATGTCAGTCAATAGTCCTATTTGTCTTTTGGGGTGCATCCTCTATCAGCATATCCATATTCTCTATCATCATAGCCATAGCCATCGCCATCGCCATCGCCATCGCCATATCCATAGCGATCGCCATAGCTGAGTGAATAGTCAGCCAAAATTCTCTGAAACAACTTAATTTCGAGCCATTCGTAATTCCGCTTTGGGGCTTTTAAAGAATTCTAAACCCCGGGATTCCGCCTTGAAGCCGATGTCGGAATTTTCTCTCCGGGTATTAACCAACTTCTGCCCTCCAACGTCGCACATGACTTAGAGGTGTCCGTCTTGAATCTTTTGATCCACTTCAAGACTCACCGGATATCGTAAGAGACGTTGACCTACAGTGGGACTTAATTCTTTACAAGGGCGTCTGACTAGTAGTCTAATTGCTGTCATTAAAGTTGGTTAATTATTTGTTAATGTACAAATGCAATCTCATTCCAGAGACAGCTGCTTCTTGGCATAAATCTGAAATGAGAAACACTGATCTGCATTTCATACATTAGTTCATATCCATCATACCTGATCATTATCATATACAATTACAGAATGCTATATCAACCTCTTGCCAACATCAGCCTTTATTTATAAGCAGCTGAACGCTACATCTACAACAAGAAGGATGAAAAAAGGAAAAGAAAAAAAAAACTGAACCAATGTTGTGAGCATGGGATTATCCCGAGTTCCTCATCCAATTCAGCCATTGCGTATTCACACCTGCCCAAGACCAGCTAAGCCCAGCGACCAAGAAAGTGCAATTATACCGCCGTGTCCTCAGAGAACCGATGGACGACCGACCGACAAGAAAGAGCTTCGGATATAATGTCAGTGAGATACACCATCAAGATATCTGCGTGTGCGGTATCTCTAAAGCAATGACGTCATTGTACGATCCTCACTATATCCTTTTGTATCTTTGAGGGTTCTTTGGTTTTATTTCTTTATTGGGATAAATGTGTTAATTATGGTTTCCTGTAGCTCAAGATTTCTAACACTAGCAAAAACACAGGTAAATAAAAATATTTGTATTGCTATGTTATATTACTGAGGTAAATAAACGTATTTTATTGCATTGTTCATGATGTTGTGTTTTATTACCAATAATCTACGACTGTGTGGTCGATAACGAAAAATTACGATGAAATCACTCATTGGATTGGAATTGGCTGAGTGGACATTTTGATTGTATAGCATACCTCACCTTCAAATAATATACTATGTTTTTTGGTAGAAAGCACGTTCACCTCAAAGTGAGATTATTAATTTTTATTTTTTTATTTTATTTTTATTCTACTCTCACCAACCACCACTTTGAGGCAATTTCTTCGTAAGGGTAGTTGTTCATTTCCTGTTCAATAACAAAAAAAAAAAATAATAATAATTGAAAACACAGAAGTTGTTGGATAGATTGAAAGGTTGAGAAATCTATTTTCCAACCATTTTAAGCAAGAGGAATCATGCAACTGAATAATAACTCGGTTACGTAATCGATCAAAAATCAATAATGAAGCAACAATCAAAAGCGCAATCTGGTGCCCTGAATTTATTTGGTGGCATCCGTTTGGAATGTCACTTCCTTCCTCCTCCTGCTGTCACGGTAACGTTCACAATATAGCTGTTTAAAATATGGATACTCTGTTATTTTTCCAATGGCACAATTTCTAGATCTTGCTCTTCACTGACTCAGCCAACATTGGTGACAATGTCACGTCAGCAATTGAATTGGATTCAGGATCGAAGAATGTGACAGCCTTAATTGAATGATCAAGCAACGGGGGTTGTCCAATATGTCATCATAAACATCATGCACGCTCCGGGTTATGCAACGATGAGATATCATCATAATCTATCGTGCATACTGCAATATCATAAATTATCGATATCCTCCTGCGGCCTCGCGGGCATCCCAAGAGGCAAACGTCGACATCACTCAGCCGAACAATTTGTTCCCAGTTCTTTTCAGTTGTCATTCATGGTTTTTCATTCTCCAAAACTCAACTGACATTCAAGAGAACCCATTTTACAGCCATGCTTTCGTCATATTCGGAGGACCTGAAGTTCAGAACAATTTTATTATTAATCATCAACTTTCGCCTCTGTACGTGATATTGCATAAAAAGTAAGTCGATTTCTCGTTTAGAGGGATTGTGACAAGTTGTCGCGTGTTCTTTTCAGTTCCAGTTCAGTCATAAATGTAAACTGCGTGATGAATTGAATTCGATCTTTGGTGAAACAATTGACAAATCAGTTTAAGAACTTCACAATATTCTGAATTACATGTCCCCAGTGTAGCATTTTATACTCCTATCATCAGCGTTGTCTCCTCCAATTTCTATGACCTTTAACCTGTTGATTCCAACAACTTGTTGCAATGCCATCTGATCATTCAAGCAAACAACACAAGCGTCAATTTCGTTGGCCCTTTGTAAAGAGAAATAGAGAGAGAGAGGGAGAGACGCTACTGAGCATGGCGCAACCCGCCTTTCGTGCAATTTAGTCCCAAAGCAACGCGTGCATTCGCCGTTGATTCGATTTGCCTCTGCAACAGCTGCGTCCATTGTAGCGTTGTCCTTCGGTGTTCATCTCGAACGCATTTTTATGCGCTGCCTGTTTGTGTTTGGTTGCGTTATTAGCTGACTGAGCAAGCGAGACTCAAAACTAACGCAATATTTCTTTCTCGGTGATTGAATGTAAAGTTAACACTGCCCAGATAAGTTGAAATGTAAAGTTAACACTGCCCAGTCACACGCTAACTTGAAAGCAAACAGAAACGTCACTTTGAAAACATCGCTCTCCTCTTACGAGAAATCGTTTTGTCATGAAATCAAGCCAAATGCGACCGATATGCTCGGCTGTTAGCTCGTGGCGATCCGTTTCAAATGTTAAATCAACCTAATTACTAAGTTTCATGTTTTGGTCATGAATATCAAAAGCATGGCTCGCACAACGCATTGCTATTTGCATTTCGCATCGGTGGCTGAGTTATCGACGTATGAAATGGAATTTAGCCTATTTTGAGTAGCCTATTTGTCCATTCTCCTAGGGACAGATTGAGTAATTAACAAGACATTCGTCACGATTATAGCGGACAGAAGCATAAGAGATATGAATTCTCCGAGATGACACGAAACCCCATCCTCGGTTTCTGACATTCACTAAGCATGAGGCATGTAAGCAGGAAAAGGGTAAGCATAGATTGCTCGTGCCTTAATCATGTAATCATGCATTCACGCATTCACATATAATCCTGAGCGCAATGCATTCTGCTCGAACGGGAAACGAGGTCACAGTGTTAAAGTGTCAGTTATTTGTAGAATTACCACACAACTCGCGTGTTGCTCAATAGTGGTCATCTTCGATGCTTCGAAAATTGCGATTTCGTTATTACACCACCCCCCTCCCAAAAAAAAATAAAAATAAAAATAAAAATAAATACAAAATCGCGTATTATTCAATCATAATACAATGATTCGCTTGAAGAATTATTGTTTGCCAACATTGACCTTGGCATCCGGCATCTGATTGGTTAATACAAAGTGTTATTCCCTGACCACAATCTATCATAACGATTATTATCACAATTACATTGTTATTTATATAGACATGTTAGTTACAACCAAATGAATCAGTCTTAATCCTCGATTAAATCCGGTTTGCTGTGACCTATGACCTTCATGAAACAGCACAATCTGTGTGCCCCTCTGTGTGCCCGCCGTGTGTCCAAGTTCTCATGGGTCACTCGCTCACTCGGTCATCGACCTATAGGGGTTAATCATTTTGGTCACTCCATCCAAGGGATTCACCCCATGAGCGTCAGGACGACGCGCGATTTGACCTCACGATTAATCGCCAATTCTCGTTGCACATTCTCGTAATTCTCACAATTTCTCGCGGGAGCTTAGTGCACAAAGCGAGATTATCGACCGAGATTACATTATCAGAGGCACCATCAAATTACTTCGAGTGAGCTCGTGTCACTCCAGTTGAGGCCTGTAATATGCGTCTTAGTCGTAGTAATGGGGCTGCACAGCGAGATGGTTGACCTCTGACATCAATAGCAAAAGTTGCTATGCAGATAATGAAAGTTCATTGGTTATCGTAGACTCGTCGTGATTGCAAACATATGGAAATGCATTCTCATTGCTAAATATGATTGTGAACAATCGCTGGAAATGTAAGGTTTTTCGGCATCACATACGTGCATCAGTAATTGCAGTTAAAGTTGTAACAACGTCATTCACATGTCCAAATAATTCAATGTCTTGCTGTTTATAAATATTTTATCATATACAGGGTGGTTCAAAAGTACATTTATAAGTAATGGGGATTTTTCAACCTTACGCAAATTGTTACAAAAAAATGCTCTGTACCACAGAGGGTAATTCGCATTAATGTTTTATTTGAACTCCCCTCTGCATGCTCATAGGAGCCTATGGTGTGAAACTGTATTTGTTAAATGTAAGCAATTTTGCATTGCATGCTAATGTGACCAATGCATGCATGCATCATGTATGTAATTTAGTAATTTAGTTTGAATGCACCCAATTGCGAAGATCATGAATGAAAAGTTAGGCAATTTGCGACGCGGTGTCGTAATTTCGTAATCATCAAATTATTCGAAGAAAAAAAAAATTGTCAAGATAAGCCGCTAGTGCAACTACAAATAAAAATTATAATTGATTAATTGATTAATTGATTACATAGTTTTAGAGAAAAGAGCCTTTTTGTAACACATTAAGCAAAGTGGAAACAAATCCTCATTTCTTGTAAATATACTTTTGAATCACCCTGTATTACCGACAATTTCAAGTAGGCGTTGCCTACCTCAAAATTGAAGACGGACTTTGTATTGAATTCCAGGCGGCAAAATATCAACTCAAATTCAGGAAATGCTCGGTCGCTAGGTATGTCGTACGTGAGCCTAAGCTGCACAAGTTGCGTATTTTGCAATCCACTTATCATACGTTATGATTAGCTACATCTGGACATACAATAAATTCAGGAATCATAACGTTCTATGGACATACCAGTAGCATCCAGGGATGCTGACTGGGCCATCCATAGCGGTCTCGATGCCGGACCCGAGGATATCCACAACCACCAAGGTTGCTAGCGTAAACCTTATGATGTCAGTTCTTCGCAAATGCTGGGTGCGGTGTATTTTACTTTAGCTCAAAACTATTAACTTATTAGGTCACAAAATATTATTTTGCTTTCCTCTCGATCTCAGCTCATGATGACAACTTGTCGCGGTTACCCCTATCCCAAACTAATTTAAATGTTTAATTAGTTTCTCATTTTGCCTTACCACCTGTGACACCTGATCTGATGCATTTACCATGTTGTTACATCACCTCACGTTGTGAAGGTGACAGCCCGCAACCTTTAATTAATCTCCACCTGTGTTCGATTTCAGCAATAAAAGAAAGTGTCCGTATAAAATCGGGGAGTTCTCCGTCTACCAGCGGCCACTTCACGTATCCAAAGCAGTTCGTCATTCCTTGGCTAGCCCAAAAGACTGCCTACCACAGGGACTGGATCGTGATGCTGGTCAATTAGACGAAGAATGTGTATCCTACCCACCCCGGGCACGTGACATATTTGGTTGACCCCGACTTGATCACGCACTTTCACGCAGCAAGTTTTGAGAAGTCCCGACTCAACGAAGACAAGCACAGCACGTGTACCGTCGACGCCGCTGCCGCCGACGATCGCTCAATCATCATCGCCTCCACTGCCCGGGGCCTGAAGATCAGGTGCTGATGTTGCCAAAGCTAAGGCCAACGAGGTGGGAGGGTGCCAGCCGAGTACCACGTCCCATTCGAAACATTACCCGGATCGCCATGGGTCCGCTGCAGTCGATGCCAGGTGACCATCGCTACGTCGCTCTTTCAAGACCAGCAGTTTCCATCGCCTTCGATTAACCATTCGTACACACCACGTGCTGATGTTCTCCTCTCCCCGACTGCCCAGAAGCCCCGCTCATCCCAGCTACGATCGACCGATGCTGCGCCGCTCCACCTGACGTTCCGATGTCGCTGGAGACCAAAAAGCCCGGACACAGGATCCATCATCACGATTGGTTCTGTCACAACCAGTGTGTGGAGCCCCGCTGACTTCGTTGCCGACGCCGTGTTGCAGACACTGCACTGGAACCGATGATGAGTGGAGTGTCCGAAGTCCGAACACAGACGCCACCCAACGACATACAATCATACATCAACCACGACTGACGCCATAACGACGCACCGTCAGCATTACCTCCCCCGCACCAACCCCGAATGATTGGCCGTCTGACTGTCGAGTCGTTGAGGCCAGAAACCCAACACAGGACCGACGATGACCACGCAAGCTAGTGCATTGCTGCTTGGCTTTGGGTCCCTTCTGGTGTTCCACAAGGGTCCATTTTAGGTCCACTATAATTTTCACTTTTCATTAATGACATACCGAACGAAACTTTATTATTGTATAACTGCCTTTTTCGCTGATGACAGCAAGTGTTTTATGGGCATAAATATACCACTCACGATTGTGAGCTTTTACAAAGCGACTTGAATGCTTTGCAAGAATGGAGTCTTATTTGGCAATTGTCTTTTAATTCGTTCAAATGCAAGGTTTTGTCGATTACTTGCTTACATTCGCCCAACCATTTTGGTTATATGTATGATGAATGGTGTTATTAACTTATTATAAATCATGTTGATGTTATTAAAGATCTTGGAGTTTTTTTTTTTTTTTTTTTATCAAATTTTGTCCTTTTCAACTCACATTGAGTCTGCTATTTCAAAATGCAACAAGATGTGCCGCATAATGAAACGACCTGTTGGTTTAATGCACTCGTCAATGTCAAATCTTCTCTTTATACACTTGTCTCTATGCCGTAGCTATTTAGATCGTGCCTCTCCTGTCTGGTCTCATCATCTTAAGACCAAAATCAAACTAATCAAATCAGTCTTAACGATTTATGTCACGTTTTATTTCAAATAGTGCTGACCTGTCTTACACCGAGCGATGTCAATTTATAGAAATTAATTTTTACCTTTTTGCCTTTAGACAAGAAACTGCATGCTGACTTTTAATTTATATTTAAATATTTTAACGATGCTGTGAATGTTGATTTTACTTCTATAATTGCAAAACGCTGTTTTGATACCCGACTGCGTTCGGGTCCGTACATTGAACCTTTTAGCACCAGCCCCAAGGACTGATTATTTTATTAATTTTTATTTTAATACAGTTGCTCACAATTCTGTGGAATGTTTCACCGCTTGAAATTTGTTCGTTTGCATCCGTGACCACTTATAAATCAAAACTAGTATCTTTTGATTCAAACAGAATGCGTTTTTTTATGATGTCAATAACCCATGCACGTGGACCTACCTGTAGATGCAATGCCTTTAATTAGCATATTTAATTTTACCTTTAATTTTCTCTACTCGTATTATTATTTTGCTGTTGTATTTTTTAAGCTGGCAGTTCTCATAGGTCTTCCTGTTCTGCCATGCTGTTGCATGCATTGATTAATTTTATTTGTTTTTCTCGTGCATGCCTGACGCTTAATTGAAATAGAGAGAAAAAAAAGTGTCCACTCGATTGCCCAGATTGGCTATGATATTGTATGGCTGGCTCTTTGTTGTTCTTTTGTTGAAGCTGAGCCTTTCATTCGTATCAACATCCATTGTAATACCGATGATCATTAATTCGATAAGCGTGTAGCATGTGGCCTTGGTTAAATATTCATTCGCCTCATCCATCTGCAAATAACTAAAGATGGTTGCATTATAATGTTAAACTGATCAGAACACATCTGGCAGCGCATACTAGCCTATTATATCCTGTGGCCTAGTTGTATATGGTTGCCATGACAAGCCTAGCAAAAGCAAAATGAGCTGAGCGCGTGAAGCAACATTTGAATATCAGCATCCGTGATTGTTATCGCGATGTATGAATAAATTATTGCTAATTATTGTATGTGATTATTTTCGAAGCGTGGTTTGCCGCTGAATATAATCATTTAATTATAGGCTCCAGGGGCGCATTTTACTGGCAAACCTTACAAGTAATTCTGTATCCAAAAATGATCTAGTATTAAACTATAATGAAATAATAATGTCATTATTAATTTTCTTTCAAGTCCTTTGATGTCAGAGCAAAATTAATAGCGCCCAGCATTCAATGTAACAATAACTGCCATTTTCATCTTACATTTAAGATGAAGTGGAAGCGCCCTTACTCAATCTTCAATCTTTAGTGAGTCATAAACACGAATAAATTAAACGTTCCAAAAGGCACTGGAATATCCCTCAACTAATTCTAAATTGCTTTCAATGTTTTGTGGTGAAACTAGAAGATTAAGCCGTGTTGTTTATTAATCTTTAGATATATCGCTGGATATAAAATAGCTGCCATCTGTATTCGAAATGTAAGACGAAAAAAAAAAGAATAATAATAAATCGATTCACTTGTATACCGCAACTGCTTCTATGCTGTTCGAATATCTTCATTGGTTAGGCCCCAAGGTGACACGTAAGCCCTCAGCGGGATGTGATCACAAACGGTGCTTCAACAACGAAGCAACCAATTGGGCGATGACAATACCATCTTCGTCCATGCAGGTACCACATTTCGACACTATGCAATGTGTCGAACTCTATGCTGTGGTGAACATGAGGATTTTCAGGCCAAGAAAATCGAAACCCTGACCGGGAATCGAACCCATGACCCTCTGCACGTTAAGAGAGCCCACGCTGATTTCAAACAATGATTATCAACGTTTTCACTTTTTTTAAGTTGGCATATTGACCGGAAATTGTAGTGTGAATCCCAACCCAGATGCAACATGCTAATATGATATGCTATGCTAATAATACTGATAATAATAGTATGCTAATATTTATTATAAATTTATAGGGATTGATTATACATTTTATTGTGTTGAAATTTTGAAGTGAAGAATGTTAGGTTTCCAGATACAGCCTGCATATTTCCCTATATCTCGCTTGTTAAAGACGACGATGGTATCGTCGCCGGTGGATGAAGTCCAGAACTATACTGTTCAGTTTCATTGGATTATACTACGATTCAATTGATTTCTGCTATTCGTGGTTGCATAATGACTATTGCTATGCTCTTACTGAATCAGAGATCAGCTTTGATTAACTGGCAGAGACCACTAGTTCTGAATCTTTGCATTATCCCATACCTCATCCACTTTAGCCGATATATTTGCAGATGTATGTGAACACAATGTCACATTATGATTCAAAGCGTAACTATACGCTTGATTCCTTTATCAGAAACCAACCCCGATTGTAAATTAGAACAAAATTAAACAAATCACAAAAGTACCAATAAATATTTATTGTACAGTAGTATGATATAATTAAAAGGAAATTGTCATACAAACATAGATTTTCTCTTGTAAATTAAGTCTTCAATTCGAATGATCCTTTGTAATAATCTGCAACTTTCGTGCATCTTCTGTCCTCGCTCCAGAAGTCGAGCACATCTTTAACTTGCGTGACGTCACTGCGATGCGCGTGGAGGTATTTGCACAATTCACACTGATAGCGAACGTTGTGGTACCACTGGTTGCCTGGGTGCTTACAAACGAGAGAGTTCTTCCTTCTGATAATCTCATTAAACTGAGCATCGTCCTTATCGATCTCTTTGAGGCGGTCAGCAAGTGCTTTCGGTGATGAGAAGTCTTTGATGTCCAAGAAGGTTCTCTCTGGTAGGATGTTATGGTAGGCCACTCCACCCAGAGTGATTGGAATCGACGTGATCGGTTGCATAACCAGACGCCAGAGTTTCTCGGTGACGTAACCTTCACATATGCTGTTTTCGAAGGATAAATAAAACTTGTAGTCCTTGTTCAGGATTTCTTTGTCGCAGTCGCCTCTCTGGTATTTGTTGCCACAGGAGAAATTTCCACATTTGCCCCAAATATCTACTGGGATATACTTCCCAAGTTCAGCCGCGTAAGCCTCTCGTTTGGATTGCGTGTTGCAGTGGCTGACGAACCAGGCGACCCTTGACCCCTTGCCGGCTGCAAAGTTGGTGTCCTCCTGCTTGATCTTGTTGAAGCGCTCGTCGTCCATGTAACAAGTGCGATGTCGTTCGGTAATCGGAATATGAGAATCGAAAGTGATGGTTGAAGATAAGTTGAAGACGGATCGAATAGGATCTAGGGATACCTCTTGAATCCAGGTCTGTGGTGGTGTTTCGATCTCATAAAACATCCAGCGGTGATCATGGAAGCGATGAGATGGCATGTCGTTTGGGTCGATCTTCTGTCCGTGGAATAAGATGATTTCACTTGTATTATACAGCGTTCTATCGATGACATTTTCGCACGTTTTACCAGCAGGAAACTTGCACATTTCGAAGGTCGCCGTCCCCAGCGGCCAATTGGTGATGTTGTCATTTGTCCATGACAATATCCTAATGTTACCTTCCTGAGGGAACGACGGCTCCAATTTCACTTCACTAGAGATGGGATCATTTTTCGGCACCGAATCTTCGGCCCGAGGAAACTTTGGGTTGACATCAATGCTCGGAAGAGAAGTCAAGTCGCCGGTTTTGCTGTTGGTCAGAATTGGGTGGATGACGAAACAGCCAACGCAGAGGAAGATGAATGATGTGAGTAGACGGTGGAATCGAAGCATGGCGAGGAAGTAGCAGCCCAGCCTCCTTCTGAAAAATCAGTGCACACAGTGCTTGATAATATGCAAATATAACTCCTTCAATATTTAATGAACTGAATTATCAATAGTTCTATAATAGACTCACTAATCGCGGATCGAAACAGAACTAACGCAGGATCAAAGCTTGTTATAACAACAATCTTTATGATGGAGTCTATTCTATGTAAATCAGTTTATAGATTTAGTGGTCTAAATCAACATGTAATTCAAATTACAGATGTATTTATTCATTTGTGACAGATTGTTCTCGTGGAATCGGCACTCCAAATATATCACATTTGTATAATTCAAATCAAAATTATACATGCAAGTTGCAGACATATGCTGATTGTATGTCATGTTTCGTCGATGAATAAAACATTATTGAATCGGGTTTTACTCACTTTTGAACAACATCCTCGGCGGCAGCAGCATCTTTGGTTCCATGGTTGCTGAATCTACCGCCCATGTTAAAACGGCGAGCATTGATGGGTCATTTTCAAATATTTGCAGTTTTTTGTGTCTCGGGTGTTTGGACATTTTTTTCTCCATTTTTTATCTTAAACTGATCAATATCAATTTTGTTAATGAAAAACGAACCATTTTGAGGTTTAGCAAAACATACCCAGAGCGTTTTTATTGAATTGCCCAGTAGATATACTGATTGGAATTGTGTGACCCCCTGGAATAATGCTTGTCCCAAACACCATTCCACCGACTTGCGCTTGCTTTACATGCCCATTGGACCAACTATGTGGGATAAAAAATTAACTTCATATGTTGCATTACATCTGTTCTACTAGAAAACGAAGCGTTCCAAAGGTTTGGTTACTATATTATCATGGTTTTTTTTATATATATAACATACCCGTCCCCAAGTTTTGTCCA
>KB299334.1:116162-203324 GCA_000328365.1 Capitella teleta
CTTCCCAAAGGAAGAAGCAGAAATTCCATTGTTTCCAATGAAAATTGATCCTTAATTACTCCTAAGTTAATTAAAATACATAGAACTGTTTAATTAGCTCCATTACAAAGAGGACACATTGGAATGAATTTTAAATGTCTCTACCATTGAATATTTTCTTCTTCACCCTCGAAATGTCCGTCGAACACGGCCGACTTTTGTTCTAAAAAGCACTTTTTGGGCGAGGGGAGACATATAACAAAAAAGGCAGAAATAGGAGATCATTGTACACAATGCTTCAATACGCATATATTTTTATATATGATGTGCAACAATTATTGACAGTTAGTAATCGCTAATCACGACGACGATTAATCAGGCCAAACAACTAGATATTGCAGAGGTCTAATCCATGAAGAACAAGAATGGGATCTATTGTGTATCTCGACCTGATGATTTTATGTTCAAGTGTAATTCAATTAATTAATTATATACCGCGATTGTAACACGAAAGAATAATAACCTATTGGGAAACACACATTATGGAAAATGATTAATAATTATGCCCATGCGTCCGGTCAGATTAAAAAAAAAAAAAAAAAAAAAAAAAAAAAAAAAACTTGAATTAGAACATGTCGCATGGTGAGGATAAAATCAAATAGTTGATCGAAGTGAAAGATTGAATGCTTGCAGATCAAGTTTCAAGATGACACGAGTTTTGCAGTTATTCATTTCCTCAAATTGTGCACGATGCATGTAACATCATTTTATTGCACTCCAAACCTTGCATCAATTCATATCGATTTGACCAACGGTCATCAACGGGGTCATACTCCTCAACATGCTCCTCATTTCCAATCAGAATCCTCCCTCTCCACACAGTGGCTGCATTGTATATATACTCATGCGTTGGTTGCGAGAGGACTTTCCATTCATCGTTTTCGGGATCATAACTGTAGCACGCTTTCTCTTCTCCACCAACCACATAGATCTTGTCACCGAGTGCAACCGCAGCACCATAATAACAATCCCCAGGCACCTCACTGCGCATTCGCCATTCGTTCAACGCAGGATCAAACTCCTGCGTCACCTTCGTCTGATAACCACCAAGAGCATAGACTTTGTTAGCAAATTGTACAATGAGGGGCATATCTACTGCATGCAGCATTTCTTGCTCGGATTTCCACTCGGGGTTCGATTCCTGTAGGTTGATGGATTTAACAGATTTTGATGCAGGATCATCTCCAAAAGCAAAAATTTTCCCATCAATGAAAGCAAGAGTGCTGTACTCATTGACAGGTTTCCAAGAAACTGGAGTCGCTCGCTTGAGTTTTGGCTCCACAAAAGAACAGCCGTTGTTGTCAATCAAATACAATCCGAAGGGGGACGTTATAACCCGATGAAAGTTTGTTGCGATACCAGCTAGAATTGTTTCCCATTTAATCCCACTTCCGTCCACGAATGACGCAACGGAAAGTGAGACTTTATTAGAAAAATTCGATCTGATTAATTGAAAAAGAGATGATCCACGCGAATGAAATGCCTGCCGGGGAACACATCTTGCATTGTGAATTGCAGGACGGCAGTTGAAGTGGAATTGCGACCAGAGAGCTTCGTGGGCAAGTTGGATGCATTCAGACTTCAGCATCAGAGAACTGCGACATATCTTCTCAGTTAGCATCGTTTGCGTACAGAAGGGAAAGCGGATAAGAGGAGCGATTCTGGGGAAGACCTCCTCTCTGGCATCTGGATCTGCATTCACCCAATGAACGACCGCCTCAAAGACAACGTCTTCGTTCTCTGCATTCAACCGATCACTAGACACAACCTCCACAAGTTCATCTTCAGTCAATTTGTCAAAATCAGAAATCTCCCTGAACTCTCGAAACTTAGACAGAATGAAATCAAATGCAGTCTTGATGAGCAATTTCAGATTGAACACTTGTCCATATTTGTAATAATCAATGCAATTTGAGAGACCAACAGTGTCTACCAGATATTCTTCGCAATGGGCCTTCAGGTGCTTACAACAAAGAAATTCGCTCCCAGCAACGATTTCTTTGATATTTCCCGACGTGAGCTCGATGTTTCCAGAGTAAAAGAATTCAACCAGAATCTTGATGATGTCTGAGTCTGCGAAATCCAGCTTGATGTTCTGCTCAGCGCCCTCCTTCAGTCCCGATTGGAACATGGTGTCGAAGAAGGGACTGGCGGCCATCAGGACGACCTTGTGGCACAGGATGGCTGACTGATCAGGGAGTATGAGAGTCACATCAGTCATGACTTCCTTCTCTTGTAACTTGTGGAGAGAAGCCATGAAGGCCTTCAGGTGAGAATCCAAATTCAATCTGGAAATGGAAAATTTTCCTCATGCTTGCATGTATTATATTTATATAAAAAGCAGACGCTATCAGAGCCCACTCAGCGGTACTCACCCACTCATTTTCGTCTTCCGGCCACTTGTCGCTCAGAGCAATAATACTTCGACCAGATTTAGACCCTGCAGTCGTCGTACTCGCAGGTAAGAAACCTCAGTGAAAGTATCGGTGAGATACGACCAAATCTGAAACGAGAAATTTATAATTCATTCATCATCTTTTTCTTCTTATTTTTCTTCTTGTGTGGCGGTGCATCATAAAGGCTCCTGCATGAGTACAATCAAATAAAAATCATTTATCATGAGTTTACAAATGCTAGGCAGAGATCTCATGCCCAGTAATTAATACTGCAGTCTGCTTCAATAGTTAAAGAAGGGGAGGGCATGGGGGACGGGAGGGTGTGTGATGTGCACAGTAGGCGGCTAATCTCGCCACCTACTGCTTCCTGGTGTAAGTAAACTGAAAACGGATGATGATCGGCAGTTGCTGAGCTTGACTTGAATTACAAGGTTATGGTATTATATAGATTAGCTGACATACTACAGCGAGACTCAGGGGTCCATGGACCTCGCCCGATTTATCTGTGCTATATATAGATTTGTCGACTGCATGTAGAGCATGCTAGAACTGCTGTGATAGTTGTGCGTGTAAACAAACACAAGTATGAGTCTCTTACCTGAACCAATTCAGCTCAGACGTTTCCTCGTTCGCTGGTTTCGATCAACTGAGAATCAGCACTTTCACTTTCGACCAACCATGAAGTCAACTGTGACGTTATGATATCAGCAGAGACAACGTTATGAATGCAAGAATCATTGGCGGATAGTGGGGCGGCTTTCTCTTCGTCTTGAAGAAAAACCCACAGAATTGTTCAAGTTTTGGAGCACAGTAGCACACTTGGTACAGGTGTACTTTATGGCCACATAAAGACATACTGAGGTTGACATTTAATGTGGAATATTTTTTTCTTTCTGTGATAATTCAAACTCCAAAGGGTCCATCACCTCCATCAGGGGAATTTTGATGCCGTTCAAGTTTTTCGATTGCTCATCCATATAAGAGAATACATTGCAAATCTGAATGGGAGGCTATTCCTATGGATACTAATCACTCCCTTATCAATGGGATGCTCTGGGATATCAGGCTTTTTACAACTCTCATGGTTGTCAGACGGGTCAGATACCCACAATTAAAGATGCCAAAATCATGGGGTTCATTCAATTTGTTTTGAGCTTGATCAATGGGCGGAGATGTGAATTACCGCAATGTACTATGATATCCAATTTAAGATATCTCTACAATTTTGCTTATACATCGCCATACAATAAAAACACGGTCATTGTGTTTGGGAAAGGTGTCGAGAAATGATTTTTAGTTTAATTTAAGACTAATTTCCGAATTCTCTACTAAGGAAAGTAGGAAAGTAGGGCTGCTTGAAATCATAGATTCCCCTGAAGAAAATGTTTCCTAATTAAATGTTTGCAGATACTTTCGGTCGATCACTTCTCTAACGTGGACAGCCGAAATCACCTATTCTATTAAATATCTCATTATATCTGTGACGCATCCATTAATCACGGAACATCAAGCTTGGTGTTTATAACTACATGTAATCAAGGGCGTAGAATACTAGTTTGTCAATGTTTTTATGACCGCAAGTGAATTATTGACCAAAAACAGGCGGCGATTGTGCCCGCAAAAACCTAACATGGAGTCAGATATCCCAGCCAGCGCTTGGCGTCGTCCAACAAACAATGACGATGTACCAGATGCAAACATTCACTGCTCCAGCAAGCAATCACCTTCATTTTCTCACCAAACCCATGACTCGGAAGGATTCAATTCAACGGCCAGCCAGAGCATGGCGCGGATTACTGCGCACTGACGCTTGCGAGGTGAGGCCAATATTCCTGGGAAGTAGTTGAGGCCTACCTCCCCCAGAACCACCACCAAGACCTCTCAACCGTTGGAGCACCTCATCCAGTGTGATTGTGTGATTGGGGTTTTACGGCTCCACCCAACTCATTCGGGTTATACGGGCGCCAGAACAGAAGGCCCGGGACCGGGGTTTCTCCCTACTCTTAACGATAAATCCCAAGGGTTCTTTATCCTGCATACCACCATAGATAGTAGTACACAGCGCCCGGCCTTGTTACGCAGATGGGCAGCACTGTAGAGTCACTGAAGAATCACAATTGTAATTCACAATCATAACGCCCGTGGCCTGATCGGGTCTCGAACCCGGGACCTCGACCCCCACGGTCGGCATAGGATTGCAGTCCGTCGGTTTAACCCACTGAGCTATTCAGTGCCCTCATTCAGATCACAAAACGCCTCCACTAGGGTGCACGCCAAACAATCTCCAAACAGACGGCCCCTCCGCTTCGGGAGACAGCTGGCGTCATGTCTCCGGACCGCAGTAGTCGGCCACTTATCCCAGCAGATGACAGTCACCGTCGCCCTGCAATCTATAAGCGATTCTAGCGATGTCGCTTTGCTGTTCGGCCGCGTCGTTGGGAATACAGGGATGGTCACTAACCGTCACTGTTGCATGCTGCTGGTGCCAAAGACAGGCAGGCTCTGGAACCTGGTGGAGAAACCTGTCTGGAGTTCCCGCAACATCATCCACCAAAAGAGTAGCTGAGTCAACTAAGTAGACGAGTGTCCTGCGCCTGCACCTTGCTGTTGATGACAAACAGTGTCCATGCCTTCTCAACCTGTTTATCTCGCTGAACGGCCGGTGTGAGGATGCCCCTGGCCATGGCGTACTCCAGCAGAGCATGCGGCGACACCAGACCTAAGACGAAGGCAGCATTACAAAGTATAACTCTTTACCAACATGGCTCAGGTTCCACTCAGGTCACAACAAAGTAGGCAGTGGTTGACCCCTTGCGTTCGTTCTGCAAGCCCAGCATACTGTTTCCGACTACAAGAACCAGGTCTCGTGCTGACGAAAGGAGACGAAGGTCCCAAATTGTGAACACTCCTTCCCTCTCTTCCCCGCTGGAGTCCCGGCAGTCAGCGCCTGCCTCCAAGCTTGCCCTCCGTTCTCAGCTCGTCTTCTCTCTGCTGGTTGATTAAGCTTCACGGCGGCCAAAGCGCATCTCCTGCAGCTCATGCTCCCCTGCGATTGCAGGTTCACACGTCGGAAATCCACGTTCTCTCAGAAAGGCTGGCTTTCTAGGGACCCGGCCTGCCTTGTGGGTGCCTAACAATCCTCCCTCTACTGGCTCACTACTCCATTTCCGGGCATCTCTATTGAACGAACAGGGGTTACCGCCTGAGTTTCTGGCGTGACTATTGGAGGAGTCACGGGAGCGGCCACACGACGTGCTCGCCGTGCGCATGAAAGAATTACCCGTTTCGAGAATGCATGGTTTTAATCGGTCGTGGTGCATAACCGACGCACTTCCCATTCTCGTCGCCAGTGTGGTTAAACGAGACTTACCCGAACTCTCGCGCTTGTAGATGAGGTCCACAGCGACATCACAAAAGCAACATTCACTGGAATATGAATAGGCACAAGCATGAATAGAGCGGATGCATGCAAGTTACCGTGTTCAGTCAATTGGCAGCAAACTGGTGATATACAATAAATATTAACAATAACGCTTGATTAAGCTGACCCCCGCAAAACAGCAACATGAGGTGCATGTACATAGAGGTAGTAATACATATAGAGAAAGCATGCTATGTTATTTTGATTCCTACGCATGGATATAGGTCAAACGAATCAGCTGACTGCTCAATGAATTATGGGATAGCATTCAGCGGAAGGAATTACTTCCACAGCCATTTATTCAATTCTCACTGGAAACGGAAATGCACCCAAATGAAATGTATGAAATGTAAGGAAATGCATCTGGCGGTACTTTTAAATATCTAAAATATATTTTAAACGACGTTATCTATGGGTGGATTTTATCAGATTGGCTGACCTAAATAAGTTGCTGCCATTGAAACTCGATTTTCTAATTCACTGCACCTAGTGCAATTTCTCTCTGAATTTGATGTGATGAATCCAAACTTCATCTTGGAGAACAAATTTTGCTATATTTTCTATAATGTGCCTCCAGCACATTATAGAGTGAAATATTACACATACATGTATTACATTCGGAGAATAACATTTGGCCAAAAACAGAAATAAAATAAAAATAAATGTATTCTATGATTGTCACAGTGATTATAGAAATGTTTCTAGAGCACCTGTCCTTGACCTGGCTTCCGTAAAATCTTGAATAAGAAGACACCAAACACCTATCTGGAGGAGATGATTTATTATTATCGTCCGCCAAGTGGGGAGTACAGGACTTTTGAGATATTATACACACCACACGATGGCAATGTGCCTCAATAATTGCCTCACAGTAACATAAAGACCTTGCATCACTCAGTTGAGTACATGTGCTTTGTTATTATAGGTCAGTGACTGTTGTGTAGTCCAGAGTGATCATGTGACTTTTGCCCTGTTGCCTTGACCCTTTTGCTGGTCTGAGCTGAGGTGACAACTCACAACCCATTGTCTTGGGGCTCAGTTGTGGTAAGCCCTTACTAGGTAGACATGCCTCTGCTAGCGAATAGAAGTCCTAAGTCCACACAATTTGTTAAATAAAGATTCTCTCTTGTCTAACCGTATACGGCATGTTGTGTCATCCACAGGCTTGGAATAAACCAACAAAATTATTATAATCATATTAATTTAGATTATCTCCTATGTTTGATAAAAAAATCATGCCATTTCTAAATGTAAAAATAACCTCTGGATAAGAGCAATAGGTTATAGTAAACACCCTCCAAACATACAAAACGTATCGAAATTCGATTTTTAAACTTGTACTTTTCTTCTGCATTGAAAATTCCTTTGAATATACTTCAACCACATGCACTTCCAATTAACTCTCGATCTTCCCTGCTTTTGAGACTTCGGAATCAAATCATAATGCAAGGCATTTGGAGCAAACAATCTACTTGTATATGAAAAAACTTCAAGTCAAGCCCTACTGCACCACTTTTCCGCCGCTTAACCGATACGCTGGACTGCGTGCCGTGGTTTTGAGGGCCATGCGCGGTCTAACTGTACTTACTAGGTCTATGCTCCCAATACATACGGTGCGGTCTGAATTAAATATTGCATTCACTGTTAGCTCAAAGAATTGCATGAATTGTCAAATACTCATATTGTGGATAGTATAATGCAACATCAATGTAAATCTATGGATGACAATACGGTTTGTTTGTGAATGAAAGAATCGTAATAAATTATTAAATTGTATCGAGCCCTCGTATAGAACCCGTATCCCGTGTTGATCGATTTTCATCATCTTTGATCGGAGGGTGTTCTTTTCATCCTCCGACTCCAGGTCCTCAGTTTCGGATCGGAAGCACCGCGAAACGAGACATCGTTCGCATCTTGAGTCGCAGAAATGAGCCTCTCGGGTGGTCACGTGGTGCAGTTTATCCTTTGCTTGGCCATCACCAGGGGACGCCACTCAGCGTCTGACTTCACCGCAAAAAAACTCAAATCCTTGCAAGAAACTTGGCCCTCGTATCACGAAGAGACTTCGCTCGATGTGGGTTACAATGTCATCACAGAAATTGGCGCCACGGAATCTGATTGTGCGAATTCTCCGCTTGAAAGTTTGGATCTTAGATCAAATCAGATCAGCCAAATAGAAACGGACTCATTCCGGACGTGCAACCTCACTCTCCTACATTTGCAATTCAATCAACTGACAGCTTTCCCTGATTTGTGGAATATTCGTGATACACTGCAAAATTTGAGAGTCAACAACAATCGAATAGTGTCAGTGGGCGTCTCTGATATCTCATTTCTGGAGCAATTAGTCAGTTTGTCCATGGGCGAGAATCCCATCACCTCATTCCCTGACCTCATTAGCCATCTTCCGGCGATTCAAGATTTCGGGATTACTGAAATAAAGTTCAATTGCTGTCGAGACTACGCATGGATGAAGAAGACCGCCCATCTGACCACTCGCATCGACCTCAAACCTTGCGCCTACCCAGCCAAATGGGTCGCTAGGAGTTTGAAATCTCTGGAATATGACGACCTTCTCCAGGAACCATGCCGTGAGTAGATTCGCCGGTGAAGTAAGTTTGCAGTATCTAGGGTGACTAGCTAACTGGCAATTAATAGTGTTCCTTATTTCCAATTAATCCAAATATGTATTAAGGGCTCAAGTGAAAATAACACATTTGAAAAGTCTGAGCATTATCTGGCCGTGTACAAGGAAAGCGTAATATTTGCATGCACAAGTGTTGATCCAGGGTCACTAAATTAATTTAGATCATTGTTTGTTTGTTTGTTTGTTTTGTTTTTTTAATCAAATCATTTATTCAAAATAAGTAGAACAATGATTGATAAGCGAGTATAAAATTATGCTGTAGCCCAGCGTGAACGTGAATAAAGTGCAGACAATAATAATAGGTTCATAACGTGCAGCATGAAAATAAATTGAATTGAAATCAGACAGAACAGTACAAAGGAAAGACAAAGGAAAAGAAAAAAAAAGTAAAACGAAAAAGAGAAAGAAAGAGAGAGAGAGAGAGAGAGAGAGAGAGAGAGAGAGAAGTAACTATTTGATAAGAGTGTGTTTGAGTTGTTTCTTAAAAGTTGATAAATTTGTTTCTATTATTAGGTTATTGACAGGATTCAAGACAAAGGAATTATAAAGTAGAGCCCCCCCCCCCGATACTTCAGTGATTGAGTTCGAAAGTGAAAATGACAGGATGGAATTTGAAATAGTGAAGAATTTCTGGTGGAACGAGTGCTTATGTTATAGCGGAAATAGAACCAGTCGGAAAATACGCTTGGAAGCAAACCTCTTTTCTACTTGCAAATAAAAATACATACAAGATAAACATTAATCATAATATAGGCTACATCAAGTAGTTTAAGTTGAATAAAAAGGTCATGAGTATGAGCTAAGTATCTAGCATTTGAAAGTACTCTTATTGCTCTTTTTTGAAGTTTAAACAGTCTGTCGATATATACATTGACAGCATGTCCCCACACAAGATTTCCATAACATAAATGAGGATAAACAAATGAATTATAGACAGTGAGCAATGTGCGAGGATGAAATGCCTTAATTTACAAATGAATTATAGACAGTGAGCAATGTGCGAGGATGAAATGCCTTAATTTACAAATGAATTATAGACAGTGAGCAATGTGCGATGATGAAATGCCTTAATTTACAAATGAATTATAGACAGTGAGCAATGTGCGATGATGAAATGCCTTAATTTACAAATGAATTATAGACAGTGAGCAATGTGCGATGATGAAATGTCTTAATTTACAAATGATACCGATGCCTCTCGACACTTTTGGTGAAACGTGATTCGCCATTGAAGATGGGAATCGAAAATGACGCCGAGGAAATTTGTGCTATGAGCAATTTCGACTGGGTGATTATTTAATAAAACGCTGTAAACTGCCATGTTACATTCAGAACGAGGCGTAAATGATACGTACAGCATGCTTTTTTTTGTACATTCAGTGACAATCGGTTCAAATTCAACCATTTAACAACGTACATTAAATTTTCATTTAGTTTGGGGATAGCCTCAGACCAATAACACCGGCTACAAAAAAAAGAAGTGTCATCCGCATACATAACCGTTTTGAGCGAGGGTACAACATACGGCAAATCATTTATGTACAATATAAACAATAATGGCTCCAAGATAGAGCCCTGTGGAACCCCACAGCTTACAGCACTATCTGAAGAAAACTTCCCATTGTATTCAACAAATCGCGTCCGGTCGGTTAGGTAATTATACATCCATGCAGGATCGTGCAACATGCTTCTCCGTCGGTCAGACCGTCGTTCACGAATAAATGATCCATGTTAGATCTTTGACCTAAGCTTTTCTCAAAAGTAAAATTTCCATTGCTGTGCAGTCTGGTGTGACAAAAGCTTTCACCGTTGATTAAAGTATGTGTTGCAATCACCACCCAGTATGACTCGGTCATTGCCATCGATCTCCAGGAGAAGAGAAAGTTCGCGGAGCAAATCGTCATACTCTTGTAGGTTAGCTGCGAAGTCAGTGGGCATGTACACATTATGGACAAAGAAAAGATGTTCTCCTATTCTAGGCAAACATTCAAAATTTAGGAGTCAGCGAAGCATTCCACCCACGGGTCTTCTGTCCGAAGTCGTTGATTAATGTCACACCAATGGTGGCCTCATTGGTAGGTAGCAAATACTGGTCATGCAACTCTCGGTCGTCAGTTCCAACTTTTTCAGCTGATGCTTTACTTTCAGTGGCCAAGTAGGAAGACACAAAGGGCACTATTGTTCAAGAGCAGGCAGAGATGGAACTGTCAATCTCACTCCCTTAAAATGAAACGAGTGACGTCACATCTCAGAGAAGCTTACCAGTCCCAACACTAACCTAAACAAACACCTTGATTGGTTGATTGATCAACGAATGTGATTCTACCTCATTCATTCAACATTTTCATGATACTAGCTTCGATTACTCGTACTTGCAATGTGGATATAAATCATGCATCATTAAATTAATAAAACATTTAGTTTTCAACGAAGTTTCCTGATTAACAACAGTTAGTATCCAAAGTGATCGAGGCACGCATAATAATTATACTATTATATGCATATAACAGCATATACATGTCACGAAAGTCATCACATTCTGGTGAGAGCGCAATTCTTGACAGCTATCGTTGAAACTAGATATGAGCGAAATGCTTCCCATCGACGTTCAACTCTAGAATATTTAACTATCCCAAATGGTTATGGAGCCGTTGGATGAAACTAATATATTTGAAACAATTGTTATCAGTTAACAATATCCTGCCTTGATCTCCAAGTACATCGCATTAGTAATAATCAGTTTACCAAACATGGATCAATCTCTTTATTCCCGTGGATGCGAGGAGCAACAATACATGGCCATGCATATAGATGTGTGGGATGAGTCCTTTCGTTCACATCAAATGGTTCCCTGAGACAAAATCAACAAATCCAATTTCCTACAAATCCCTCAACCGGCAAGACAGTCACGTGATCATTCGACAACAAAGACTGATCAAACAAAGGTGTCTGGCCCAAAGTGCTTAAATTTCTGATACACTAATATTAAAGAGAGCCGACAAATACGGCAGTTGTGTCAGGCAAATCGTTCAAATTGTGATAGCCATTAGAATGCAATGCTGGCTATTGTGTATGATTTTGAATGTTGTGGTTTGCTGGTTTGGAGCAACGGATCGAGATTGAAAGGCAGCTTCAGCTCAGGTACTCCGATTAATCACCGACCGACGCCAAACATAGATGTGCAGATTACACGCAATTGGACGAAATCCAAATCGAGGATCCAGAATTTGCAAAAGCCTTCACTATAAAAAAAAAAAAAAAAAAAAAAAAAAAACAGATGGAGGACAATGCAACACAACAACATCTCCTCGCGAGTCAACCAGCAAATGTGCTCGCTCTCCCACTCCATGCTGTCTACACACGAATGATGCTAGCAAGACAATGACCAAAGTAATGACATCTATCAGCTCTATACCTTTCTACAAACGAAAAGACCCCGCCTCTTTCACCAACCACAGGCCAATACCACTCACAGATGTGCGGTCAACGACAATTAAAACGTAAATCGCGCGCCGCCTCACAAAGGGAATCATTCAGAACCGGTACCTACCGGACGACCAATATAAACTTCCTCGTATTCCTGTTCGGCATACTCGGTCATACGAAAAACCATAGCGGCTTTCAACAACAGAGAAATCCTACATCTATGTCCATCTCATCAGATGGACATAGCCAGCGCGTTTGACCGGCCGTTGGCTCTCCGACTACAAGAGGCAGGGTGCGAGGCCACCTGTATAAGCTGCTGAAAAGCTACCTGACCCAGCAAATCTCATAATAAACGGATCCAAGTCAGCTGATTTTCCCCTCGATGTGGGAATTGTATAAGGAAGTGGGCTGGGACCTATCATATGGAACTTGATCGCAACCAACACGGCAGACCTCGAGGACGCCCAAGCATATGTAAAAACATTCTGTATTCAGGCAAGAATTACAATGGAACCAGCAAACGAGTGTTTGGCAACATTCTTCCCTCCCCGCCATCCTGACAGAACCAATCAAGAAGCAATCTGCTGTGTTGGAATCCAAATAGACGAGGACCTAAACATGAGCGACCACATCGCAAAAGTAATAAGCTAAAGGAGCACAAACAACACGCACTCAACTCGTGAGACTAAAGCCATTCTGTACGCAACGCCAACTGCTGCAAACGTATAAAACCATGACATATGATCCGCCATAGAAATCGACAGTGTGTGCGTGGCCTATGCCAGCGAAATCAACCTAAACAAGCAAGAACGCTTCCAGCAGTCGACGCTCCGGATGCTCAGTCTCCCCGTCAACTCAGTTAATCCGATCGCGATGAGGAGGAGAAAAACTGCACACGCAGCAATGTTATATAAGCAAGCTATTATGAATGAAGGGCCAGACTTCATTCGGAACAGCTATCTGTCAACAATAACCTCCCTCGATCTCATCTACGAAGAACTTCTACCGGAAAGCACCAACTCCAAATTCCCCCCTCCCAGAAATAGCCCCAGAAAATGTGAACAATTAATTCCTCCAACCCACAAAAGACTTCCAAAATTTGCCATTCAAACTTTTTTTTCTGATCCTACCAACATCGGTGCCTTTAAAACAAACTTTATAATAATATAATAATATATAATTCTGGTCACATTCGAATTCGACTGCTTATTTCTTCTGCAACTGAGTTACCAAGCATCCCATCCAGTCACGTGCATATGTTACAATATTTCTAATATTAGCTAGCTTTCAGAAACAACGGATATCCCATCATCTTTCCATTCCTAACAATATTCGCTTTGTCAAAGTAATGAACGATACATCTGTCATTCGTCACACGTTTCTTTAATTCGTTGATTAGAGTAATTAATTCGTCTTGGAATTACGTACCCTGATCACCTCATCTGTCTCCTTCGCGAAGCCAGTTCTCTGTTATTTAATTTCAGTCGTCACCAATCGCCTCATGCCTACTTTAATGTGAGAGTCGATCTGTCTATTAGAGCACGTCCGGTGTGGTCCTACTTGGCTGAGCTCTGCTCAATAGCCCATTCTTTAATTACCCTTATTAGCTATGCGCGCATGCGCTGATTAAGATTACTGTATGATTATTGGTGGTACTGCCGGTGACCTTGTGGGTTTCTCCTGCTTACAGCCACACTGACCTCTGACCTTACTGGATGACACTTAACCGTTGTCCGTTCGGTCTGGTGGGAGTCATCCACGTCAGGTTTCCATGGAGACGTCGATTCCCGCGAGGCAACTCAGTCAGCAGATCATCACGGACCACGGCGTGAATGAGAGGGATTACGGAATGACATTTGCCCTTTGTACAGAGAAAGAAGGAGGGGGTATTAACTCCCTGAGGGTAAGCAGAAAGACCAACAACGGATGACAATAAATAAGGCGTTTATATCAGAAACGAACCAAAATAGCATTGATTTTTTTTTCTCGGGTACAATAGCAGAGATACTTCCTTATAACCTCGATCATAACGACGTTGAAGAACAATCAAACTGGGATTTCATAATCACGACCACCAATCATAGTAACTGCATACGCCGTAACAACAAACAGGTTCGCCATTCCGTAATCCGTATGTGATGGTCACAAAACAAAGTAAAAAATACTGAATAATTCTGAGCAGAAAAATCGATGAATACCGAGCAATATTTTGCTGCTATGATAATGGTGACCAAATGACAACCTCTGTAACCCTGCCTTTCTATACAATATGGAGTAGCACTTACGTCATCAGATAATTGGAAGAGAGGAATGCTATGCTGAAGCTTATGAAAATTATCAACGGCATGTTTCGCTTTCGCTTTGAGCTGTCGTGTTATTCTTTAAATCGTGTTATTGTTAAATGAGTTCAACTAACATAACATAGTAACATAACATAGTACACTAATAAAGTAACTAACATAGTACCGAGGGCAAATAACGCTTTGACATTCGCGAGTGGCAATTGCTAGTGTAAACCGCCATGATTGCAGATCCTCCAAAACGCTTCTACTAACTGTTTCAACAAAACTATAAACCCTGTAAATATAAGCGCAAATCCAAGAACAGTTAAATTATAGCACCAACAATAATATAACGAAATTGAAACATGGACATTTGCCGACCGCGATTGACACACGCGTTCTAAGGCACGTAAATGAATCGCGCACTCGTGACTGGGCGTTCAACGGAAGGGTGCTGCTCCTATTACCTCCTTGCTGTGATATTGGAGCGAAAGAAGCCTCAATAACGAGCACTCCGTGAGCATTGTCCGCAGCAGCGCTTCCCCTGAGCTTCCTGAACCGTTTGTACAGCGTCTCTAGTTTCGCCTTCCCAACAGCGCTGCTATGTGACCGGCCGGAGTTCTGGAGCAAATCTTCGTGAATCGATTCTTGATTCTGATGAGGAGACGTTTTAATGCGTAGACTTTGTCCAGCGCCTCCTGGCGGACTGAGATGATGAATGCGTGGATATGGAACACGAAGCTGGGCAGGTTAAGCAGGACAAATACGCTGGAGACGACCAGCAGCGCCTGGGTGATGCGGAGCTGCGTATGCCGGCGCCTCGTCAGCAGTCTCCATGACCTCGTCCCCTGTCTGTTGACCGCTAAGCGGCCACTCGCAGACACAAAGCTAGTCACTGAAGTGTGACCATTCCTTGTTTCCGATTGACGGTTAACTGACGTGAATCCGGAGATGTCATCAACGGAATCAACCGGCACTGGCAAGGACTTCTTCTTGTTAGCATAACGACATGTCCTGATCCCAATTCCAGCGTTCATCACAATGATGGCCACCAGGGGGATAATGACCGTCACGATGGTATCGATGCCGCGGAGAACCTGCAGCGCCGAGTGATACTCGGGCGAAGTCGCGCAGACTGGCATTCCTCCCTGATTGTCGGTAGCTGAGCTAGTAAATATGGAGAACGAGTAGAAAATGAGAGCGGCTATCGTCAGTGAGGTCATCACGATGACCGCTCTCTTACGTGTGCACAGGCGATGACGCTTCAGCGGGTGGAACACGACGATCCATCGCTCGCAGGTGAAACTCACGACCGTCCAAACGGAGAGGAAACTGCACACATCAGAGCAGTACATGATGGTCTGGCACCAACCGTTCTTCATGAAGATGTGGATTCCTACCCAACCGAACCACACGACGAACACAGTCACCATGAAGAGGTTGTCCACAGCCGCCAAGAAAGCGAGGTACATACTGGAACTCTGTCGACACAAGCGAGGAGTTCCTATGAAGACGAGGAAGCTGGCTGTGTTCCCGATGATGCCAACCAGTATGATGATGGGGATGACGTACACGTGCAACGAGTGCAATATCTCGGCCAAATGCTGGTCTTCCTCGGATAGAAAGAAATTTGACTGATTTCCGAATGTCTCGTTTCCTAGCACGGATAAGCTATGATTGCGGAAATTTCCGTGGAGTACGTCTTTGTTTTGCAGGGGCGCCATGCTGTTTTCAGCTGTGCTTTTCAAATTTCCCCTTCCTTTTCCAAAAGGTCATTTGCTATGCTTGTCAGTTTGTCCGATTAGCTCGTGACTCAGCGGAGAGGAAGCATGAATGCTGTGCATATCGCGCGTGGCAATCTGAGCAAAGAATCCGTTTGCATCGTGTCTCTCTTCTCTGCGTGGAAATCGCAGTGACACTCCTGAGCAGCGGGAGTGGCTTTATAGGGTGGAAGAGCCGATGCTGCCAGATGCCCCCGTCTCCTTGAAGCAGCTACGCCACGCCGCTTGCATATAGATCCATGAGAGAGCATTTCGGTCGAGACATATCTCTCAGAAAATTGTTGCAGCACCTGCTGCCTTAAACAAGCATTAAGTGCCTCATCAGCAGCAACCAATGGGGCGTAAATTACATCGACGTCATTTCAGCATCAGAGAAATTAATGAATCAGCAATAACAAGGCATTACAATGATGCTGAGTGGAAATTGAGTAGCCATGCTGCATATAATATGATTAACATAGAAATAATTACATACCTGCTCATTAAGCAGAATTATAGCTGTCCAAAGGTTGTCAACTACCTTATACCCAACTTACTTTGTACATGCAATGGTGGATTGTCATTAAAGCAGGGATGTACGCTGAATACTGAGCGGGGTTGATGCGTCCACACGGTCGAATAGCGCTTCATCAGGCAGACGAACCATTCTCTTTCGGGCACCAATGGGTTGAACCGTGTAGCGGCATCACGAGCAGGGCGACCCATTTCCCACAATTACTGCAAGTGTAAGTGTCCGTTGCACTAGACCACTCACTGCTGCTTGAATGTCAATCTGCCTCGATGCATGCGGAGGGCTCTCTGGATTCGCCACCAGTCAAGTGCTCTCGTTTCTGCACTTGGAGTTCTCCACAAATCGTACTTCTTTTCCATTCAATTAGTTATTGTTGTCCTAGCGAAGCATTAGGCAAGATTGAGGATTTTTCTCAAAGAAAGTAAAGTAACACATTGAAGATTGAATCCAACCGTATCTGAGCAATGAGGTGCTCAAACAGGGGGCTCAGGTCCACTTCATCATAAAGATTAGTGAGCGGAGGAAATTCGCATGCCGTGTAGTGCTACTGTCTACGTACGGTAGTATGCGGATTAAAACAATCTAGGGATTTATCGATCAGGGGTGCGTTTAATAAGAGAGGCATGCTCGATTTTCATCATAAGTCCACTAACTCTCATAGCTTAAATCAGAGTTATATATTCAAGAGCGTTTTCATAACATACTTAATTATTAATGATTTTTGAGCGCAACTATATGTGCACTTAAAAGTGGTCTCAAAGAGTTATGAGTGTAGGTCAGTCACATTGAAACACCGCAATCAAAATATTGTATATTTTATGGGCAAATAAAATAAACAGGGAAGAAGTCACAAACGCCAAGTCAGTGAGGATGGGTCGAGAGAACCAAATTTTATACTTACTTAAAGGATTTAGAGCAACGGACTGAGGGAACTCACAAAAGAAACTGGACAAAGAAGAGCGAGGGCAGCTTGAGTCACTTAACTTATGTTCGTTGGGTTACGGGCATATTACGTAACATATGTACCCAATACATGTTGGATTATCGATAGATTTCACAGCACAAAACTCGGCTTTCTTTTCTATCAGTTCACAACACGAAACTCAAATTCCTCTCTTATCAGTTCACAACACAAAACTTGGCTTCCTCTCCTCTTCGTTCACAACACAAAACTTGGCGTCTTCTCCTCTTAGTTAACAACACAAAACTTGGCTTTCTTTCTTCTTAGTTCACAACACAAAACTCGGCTTCCACTCCTCTCAGTCCATGATGGAAAGCATTTTAAATAATACCACTTTGATATGGATAAAAAATGACGACTGAAATTGGCTAAAATGCATATTTTTTTATGCTTCGCTGATGAGCTCGACTAAACTGCAGATTCCAGGGTTTTACATGGTCTACGTTTAGTGTGCATCACTCGATCAGTAGAAGACTAACATTCGGTGCGCACATAAAGCTACCGACGCCCGAAACGGCCATAAGGATGCTGTATATACTCATGGCTTTGCTTTTGTTCCTTCATGCCAACGCATACGTCAATTTTATCCATCCCATCCGGATCATATTGCCTCCCATCAACCGACTTCCCAAACCACAGCACTCTCCACACACACCTTCTGGCGCAAATCGTCCGGCGACTGGATATTGAATGTGCTCATAAGCTGCGTCTTTATTCGGTTGTGTATCACACTTGGCACGACAATCAAGGACCAAAATGAGACATTCTGTCCCTTCAGTAAGCAACAGCTTCCTTTCACTCAACCACTGCATTGGAACAATGGTTAAACCTTCAAGTGAATAGCATGCCTACAGATGTATAATAAAACAAGGGGTCATACTGGAAAGGCTTAGGATTCATGGTTGGAAGATGTGCCCAGCCCTCTAACTCACAGATCAATAACATAAGCCATGATTTTCGGTCTTCTTTCTTGACGAGACTCTTCACTCTTGTTGTGAGATGTTGTACATGTCTCAGCAATCACGGCAAGATGGAAATTGCAGTTTATTTCAGAGTATTATTGACGTCAAAATTCCGAGGAATATGACAAGGCCTTTACTTATGTATATTGTCCGGAAGTCAGCACTAATTACCGATTATCACTCAGTGGAAAGACCCTTGCAGAGTTTCGTTGCAACTCACCAGGGGTAGGGTTTAATGTTTGATTGCGTTCAATGGAATGGATTTTCAGCTTAACGATCAAGTGCGCGTCATATCGACTTACATCAGGAAGGACGTACGTAACGTAAGAACCGAACATTCGTTGACCGTGAGCACGACATATTTAGCTGTGCACTTTCAAACCGCGACTATAACGCCAATGTTATGTCATCCTTCTCGACCAGGGGACTTATCAGACCAGAAATAATGTAGATCGTGCTTGAGATGCCGAAATGATTCGTCAGAGTACTCAGTACTGTCTGTGTTATGTCTGTGTTATAGGCACCGCCCTTTGGCTGTTATCTTACTTTCGAGTTATAGAAAACTAGCTGTAAATCCGCCCGTATCTGAACAAGACGTGCTTAGATACGATTTAGTCTCATTTGCTCCAGTGAGGAAAGCAATAAGTGGCCAGTGCTTAGACCCTAAAAGACTGAGCGCATTAATGCGACATTTATCCTTTTCCTAATGTAACAAAGTCACCAATCAACTTCGTTAAATTAGGAAAAGAGTAGATGTAGCGTAATGGCCTAAGATATATCGTGTTTCGGTCGTTCTGTTCCGTACTGTTCGACGCACATGTAGCGATCAAACATGACGGTATTGACATGCAATGACCCTCATTGCGCAAGGCTAGGGAGCATTCAGAGATTCACGATAGTGTAAAGATGACTGGCTTCAACGCGGTTTACTGTATCGAATGCTATCGATGCATCTTAAAAGGAGCCATGGTCTTAGTGGAATGCAACAAAATTCCCGAATTAATTCATTAATTGATAATAACTTGAATTCGTTAAACCTGAATAATATTTTTTTTCATTGCCGTGGAGGTTACAATTATATCAATGAGAAATTCATAGGTTCAAAATATCTTTTTCTTGTTTTCTTTCGTTATGTGAAATAATTATTGTGTACATCATATAGTAAAAGTAGGCGTTTTCCTCAACCCGCCTGTATCTGAGTAAGAGGTGATATATCACGGGTCTGTTAGTAAAGTGCATGGTGCGTTTTGATCATTGCAATTGAAGGAGCCAGTATACCTCCTTTCAATCAGTGGACTGAGGCAATCGAAAAGACAATGAGCTATCTCAATATGTGACTGCGCTGTGTGGTGTATTACTACGTATATCAGTATGATGACAATAAATATTTGCCTCAAATATTAATTGCACTGATATCAATCACCAGCACAGATCAATATGTGAATCGCATAGAAGCGAAGCCAGTTGCGGTATTCAAGTGAATCAATTTATTTTTATTTATTTTTTCAATATAATAAAGCTCTGAAAAAGCGCAACTTTTTGTTTCCCCGTGAAAAGTTAAATTATCATTAAGTGAGCACTACATGAATGGTGTACGGTCGGTTCATTTAAATAACCTTGACTCTCTGTTTATTCGTGTAAGTGTTGGAACCGACCCAACCCATCGAACCTTAGACCATTAAGAATGTTACGCAAAGTCATTGAAATTACAATTATAACGCTCAGTCTTCTGGAGTCAGAACACTAGCCGCTTTTTTGTTTTTCGTCATTGGAATCCATAATTTAATGGGAGATTCTGCTCGATTAGTTGGTTACATGTTGTGAAATTGCGAAACTAGCAAGTTTGTTAAAACACAAAGCAAAGCTTTTAGCTGTGTCTTTCCACAGGGATCTGTTCTTTGACCCAGATCTTATGTTAGTGCCGAATGTTTGACAAATGTATCTCTTTTCATGGAAACTATGGCACGAATAAAAAGGGTCATCAGTGCAGATGACATTAAACCTGCCTTGACGCTGAAGAAAAAAGACAATGCTACATAGCAAAATGACAGGGCGTGCCACATTAATAAGCTGTGATAACAATTCGTGCAACAATCGAGCTAAGTTATTTTAGACACCTGAGCGCCAATATAATGGATGCGCTACGGTTGCAACAGTGAACCTCGCAGACAGAAAACAACCTCGTTTCAATGTTTTGCTCATTAGAGTTAGGCAGAGTTTCTCAAAAAGAAGCTGTGCGTGTGTGTATGTTTTCTGTTATACAAAATAGCATTTGTATGGGTTGTTTGGAGGAAATTACGTGAGCTAATTATGCGGATATAACTGACCCCAATTATTGACATTGGCATATATTATATAGCTTATTGGAAGCGTTTGACTATAATAGTTAATCTCTTAGTAAAATGGAAAAAAGGTCGGCTGATGAAATGTAGAACAATTGAATCTGCGCTGTGATGCGTGATGCGTGCGTGATGCGTGATGGGGTTTTACGGCTCTACCCAAACCAATCGGATGGTACGGGCGCCAGAACAGAAGGCTGGGACCGGGGTTTCTCACTACTCTTATCGATAAATCCCAAGGGGTCTTTGTCCTGCATACCACCATAGACAGCAGTACACAGCGCCCGGCTTTGTTACGCAGTTGGGCAGCACTGCAGAGTCACCAAAGAATTGCAATTATAACGAATTATAATTATATTTCACAATCATAACGCCCGTGGCCTGATCGGGTCTCGAATCCGAGACCTCGACCTCCACGGTCGGAATAGGATTGCAGTCAGCCGGTTTAACCCACTGAACCATTCGGGGCCAGGTGTGATATATAGATCACCTCTGTGTATGGCGTGGTAGTTGGTGCAGGCAGTGTCGTACCCGATTTTGTCTGAAAACCAAGTCAATCGTGAAACCTGAAAGAGCCATCGCCTCTAGTATAGATGCGTCGACAGCTGATGCCGCTGTTAAGCTTGTGCACTATCTCATTGTATATAATATTTATCTCGCATATACACGCAATATAGCATAGAAAGAAACATAAAATATAAACTATAATTAGAATGTATCTATTTGAGAAACAAAAAGAGGATAAAGTCTAAGAGAGAAAAAAATGGGTGTTACACACCGGAAAACCTTGCGATCCTACCCTTGCGCTAAAAATTCACAACACCGAATAGCAACATAATTAAAAACATTAAAATTTATCCGATCGCAGCAAGCCGCTAGTCTGTAAGGCCTATGTATTGACTGGTTCTGAGCAAGAGTGAGGACGCCTTCTTGTAACCCTCAACGCATGCCCAGGGGTCAACAGCTTACAAGGGACACACGTCTTTTATTACTGTCACACGCTGCTCATTGGCTGCTAGTTGAACCTGATCAAGAAACTAAATTACAACGTGTCCAGTACATTGCAACGTGTTGTTGGAAACAGGTCAATATGTCCTTGTACTTAACATTAATCTAGTATGTAGGTTTTTGCAAAATCTGCAGGTGAAGTTGGATAAATTAATTTGATCGCGCATTCGCTCGCGGGACACGCGATTAATGCGAACCATTCACTGACAACGGAACAGCAACATTTTCTCAGTATTTCCATATTGATTAAAAACAGCATTCAGTGTATTTTCCGCGTACACATCGCGCTTTGTTGACTTCAGGTAATATGCCTACGGTGCAATCTTCCTAATTTGCACTCGTGAGACACTCCAATCACTCCTGCTGGCTTTTTGTCGACATTGACATTTCGGGACTATTGTGGATTCCAATGCCTCCGTTTGCTTTTTTAGGGTGCATGTTCAGACTTCACTCATCTCATATGTCGGTCGCGCGTTAATGTGTACACAAGCAGAGAAATACGCCATTACGTCGAAGACTGTGTTTATATGTATTGTTTGGGAATATTGCGGCGAATATAAATTTACACTTAATTATAAGGTTCGCTCATGCAAAATAGGCTATCTTTGTTAAGTGTTTTGCTGGAGACTTCCAGCTACTAATAATCTGTTTCGCTCGTTGTAAACCAACTGAGAGTCATATGCGTGACTATTTCGTGTTCATGAAGGCCAAAATTACCATACTGATTTAAGACATGAAGCGCGGTTCGATCGGTTCGATGCATTGGGTCATTTGTTGGATGTCGAGGAGTCGCCGTCACAAAAGCTCAATGAAAACTCGACATGCTGATGCTTTATTATTTAGTACTACATCCCCTTTACATTCCAATTTATCGTGAATATGCGTTTTAAAGAAGACCTTTGATTGTTTTGAACTACAGTATATTCTCGATATGTCGAATTTCAAGGGACTGTCCAAATCACTTCCAGTTTTACAGCCTTCAAGATATAGTAACATGGATCAAGCATGGCCAAAAAATGGGTCGAGTAGAGTTTTCTCTTCGTAGCCACGATGACGAGACTACGTGCAGAGACGAAATGATGACGCAACACTGCCCCCTCCCCCGCTCATTACTATACCAAGTATCCAGCCCCGATGAAGTCTTGGGTGCCTAGGCCTATCACATTGTCTCTGATATTGCTCCGAGTCGAGCAATTAGGTGAAAGCTTTATCCAATCAAAGGCAAAGTTTTTTCTCGCATTCAACTATGCATGAAAATTTATGCATATTTTGAATTAACTTTGACATAAAGGTATCTAAAGTTACCCACGGGGACGGAAAATTAGTTCGAGTTATAGAACTTTTCGACTTATGGGAGTTCGTAGGGCGATCAGTCGCGCTGCGCCGCTCCGCTCAGAAAGCAGCGTCAGCTTCAAGGCTTGCACAGCGGGCGGGCCGAAGCGAGCATTGAGAGAGAAGCGGCTGAGAGGTCATTCAAATGATTGCTCTCCTGGGGATTCCCTCTGACGTCATAGCTAAATATAGCACATCAACAGAGCTACCGGATGTTGATCTATCGGCCGTCGTTTCCCGCGTAAACATCCGACAACTGACACCGAAGTTACAGCATTTTGAATATTTCTCACGGTGAAAATCGTATCAAAGAGCTTCATCACTGGAACATGGGTGCAATATTATAAAACTACATTACTCTAAGATTCATTTAGTGCGTATTTGATGAGATTTGGATGAACAGTTTTCAACAGAGAACGTTTTTCCCAACCCCACCTTCGAGATTTTTTGAAGCCAGATGGCGGTGGGCGATAATACCACTAGCAATGCAGATGCGCTTTGTTGACAGGCCCTGTCACCTTGTGTAATGCGTGTATTATTTGATCATTAGATTACTCTTCCCTAGATATTAATTAGAATAATTAATTATACTATTTAATAATATTTTAAGTTTTTTTTTTTTTTTGGTCTAGATTTTTTTTATAGAAATTAGGGTTATTTTTGTACTTCTGAACTTCATTATTTACAGGATTTCTTCTCACTTCTGCTGAATCATGAATTGTGATTGTGAATGTAGTTAGTGGTTCAGTACTTGCTGAGTTGCATCAACGCTGAAGTTCCATGTCCCCCTAAACCTTCCTAATATTGGATTAATTTCAGATTCAAACACCAACATATTTACTCAACGTTGGGTGTATGAACGCGTGACTCGTGGACAAACAGAGCTACAACTTACAAGTCGCCAAGGAGCTTGCTCATGAGCCCCTCTACTCTGCCTGCAAATTCAACAGCCTCCACAGGAAATGCATCGACACCATCAAGGCAACTTAGGACAAAAAGAGACGTGGAACTAAGAACTTTAGTACCCTCATGGATGACGTCATGCAACCTCTGCAGCTTGCAAACAGAATATTGAAGCTGCGGTTGCCCACCCACTCCAGATGCTAGCTGAGAAGAAAGCTCTGGCTAAGGAGAACAAGACCCTGAAGAGGAAGCTAGAAGCCACTGACAATGAATGCCAGGAAAACGAGACTCAGGTGCACCAAGAGCAGACAGAGCAATTTCTCAAGACATGCTCTGAGCTGGAAGTTGTATCCTGCTACTGTGCGGGTATCCACAAGCAAGGAGCCATTCAACACGGAATTCGAAGTTGTGTGCGATGAGGACAAAGAAGAAACCTGGCATTTCCCCCTCCTGAAACATCTACGCAAGAGAGACATGATTGTTATTTGATTCTTTTTATTGATTATTTTATTATTTCTAAATTTTTAATTACTAGTATCTAATTTTTATCCCTAAAATAAAATCCACTCACCATTACCATATACCCCACTTCTGAGTTTTGAGTTCACCCCAAAACAAAATGGTTTTAATTTAATTTTAATTTTTACATTTTTTTATTATTATTTTTGTCTTCTATGAAAAGAATCAATATCGTTGCAGTTAGAATTAATATCTTCCAATGAGTAATTATTACTTCATAGTCTTCTAAATGATGATATTGGTATACTTTTATGACATAATTGAAACCATCTCTAATTAGGGCGGCCATTTTGAAGAAAAAACGAATATTTTGGCATAGTTGCACTGATTCTGGAAATGTATAGTCAGTTCGACATATCGTTACAAAATTCAATGTACGGGTATAGGGAGGGACTCGGGGATTCCAAATGGCTTCGAGTTATAGAGCAATTCGAGTAATTGGAGTTCGACATATCGAAACTATACTTTAGTAACGGATGATAGAGGAGGATGCATCCCAAAAGTCAAATATGGCTTTTGATTGAAATTGTTTAGACATTACGTTTAGACATTACGGGTTATTTCCTTGATGCATTGAGTTAATGTATGAGAGGTTTAGAATATCGTTTCTTCTCGCGTTCGATTTCATTGTGTCGTGATGTCATAAAATAAATGATCCTTTTGTTTACTGTTGTTAATGGGAGCCGTCGAGTGAGCAGATCTTCCAGCAGTTCTCATAGAAGAAATCTCGCACTCATATCGAATGGAGATGAGTGCGAAATTTTGCCTGAGTGAGAAAGCAGTATTTTAATTTGTCTTGAATATTATCCATAGCTGACCAAATTTCTCAAAATTGATCTCTCGTCACTCACAAAAGCCCATAGAATCGATCTAAAAAGGTTCCGAGATGAACAGAGGTCCTCTTTAGCATGACACAGTAATTCTAGTAATTTTATGATTTTAATAATGCATCTAAAACATCAGAGGGATTACAATTTTGGGGAATTCCAACTGAGACTGATGTAAAAGTTGGGCGGAGTTCGACTTCTTGTTGTGCAAACTGTAAAGTGACACATAATTCGATGTAAGGGGATAGCAATGAACTCGGGGATTCGAAATGGCCCCGATATAACGAGAAATTCGAATAATGGTAGTCGGACGTATCGAGATTATACGGTACTGTTGTTTTATTCTGTCTGTCTTAATAGTGTCTTTTACTGCCAAAACATTTTCCTCTTCGCGTGATCTCCATTGAGTTTTGTTTTTCTTCTAGTCTGTTCACAAATCGAGATAACAATTTAATGCTCTGGAATGGCATGCAGCAGTTCCTTGTAGATAAATCTTTTAATCTGTCTTTTATGCCTATTAAAAATTATCCCTAAAGATTATGAGGTTCCTTATTATCAGATATTTGTTAACGGTGTTATATCGAATCTTATTGTGATATCAAAAAGATAACCGATATACCGTATTATTTGACATTCCTGGCGATTTTTGGCAATGCGCCTTTACCAGGGAGAAGAGTGTTTCTATTTGGGGATCTTAGACAGAGAGCAGACTAATGGCAATGACATTAAATGACAAAGCCAGCATGGCGCATTTCCTATAACTCAACTTGAGCATCCGTTCATAGAGTTATGGGATGTTTTTTTTTATATACAGTGCTCCCATAGTGCACTGCTTTGCTGCAAATCCAAGAATTGGTATCAGCAACTAAATTTACCAAAAAAAAAAGGAAAACTTATTTATCATAGTGGAGACATTAGCCAAACAGAAATTTTGCCTTCTGGCGTAATGGCCGAAATCTTCCCAACCTGTTCAGAGGATAACCTGGAGCTTCATAACCAGCACGTGGTTCTATCATTGTATCATTGTACATAATTATACACGATGAAAATTTCCTGGTTTACGGTGAATGAAATAGCACACGGGGCTGTACTAGTAATTGCATGCGAAAAACGCACGTGTGAGCTTAACAATAACTACATGTATTTCTCAACACAATTTGGGGCTGTTCTGTGCTTATAAGTACAAGCCGACATAAGAAATGTGTCATTCACAAAGTTGAACCATGGAGCAATTGTATGTGAGAGCCATGGCACCAAACCGACGACTGAACCTATTTATTCGTTCATCTGGTTGTCGTAAAATTAAACGCGGATGGCCAAAATATCGTTTGAGAAGGGTAGGTTTGGGTTATGTGTAGGTTACCTGAACCCGTTGAGTATCGGCGTCAAAGTTTGAAGAAAAGTAGCCTTGTCATATGATTGGCATGCTTTGACGCCACGTCATTTTTCATATTACATTATGTTTCCTGTCGAAATATACGAATATACCGGACAATAAATGCCGGATATCAGATATCCGATAATCCGGAACATATCCCTCTTCGTGCATCCTTACTCCTGAACGTTATCACGCATATCATTAGTGCTACAAATTATCAAGTAGCGCGTGGAATTATACTTGATAGCTCAATAATAATGTGGCTTGGAGTCATTATCACGACATGTATCGCTATCATTCTCTGTATAAATGTATTTATTCACTTGCAGAATACGAACACAATAAAGATAAAGAATGATAATGCGCACGATTGAATGAAACATAATCACCAGAAAACGGTTGAAGTAATTTCTTATTTTACGATGCACGCACTCTGAATCGTATGCTTATCACGTGACCATCAGCACTCGAAAGAGTGTCATTAGGACCCGCTGTTGCTGCATTGAAACTGGGTCATAAAAGGCTTGCTCACCACGCAGCATCGACGTGTGTTGGCTGTTAACAGATACTGCATGATACTTGCACAGCGATGTTTTGTCATCTGTGTCAGCCTTCAGCATAACGAACGCTGGCGTCAATGAACGCTGAGCAGTATGGATGAGCAAAGAGCCCTTCTTAGCACAAATCCAAGGAATAAATGGTGAGATTAGATCTTGTATTTCTATTCATTGGCTTCCTCGTTGTTATATTAAGACTCTCTCTCTCTCTCTCTCTCTATTGGTTTAATACAAAGTGGGAGGTAAATATAGATTTTTGATGACTTGTTGATGTTTTTATTTTATATCTTCAGGCGACCGGGACTCCCAAGGATTCTAGCGTTGGCAGCCATCAGTGTTGCATTTGTCGTTATTGGCGTGAGTTTTGCATCGACAGTCGGCAAGACGCACTCGGGCGAAATCGTCCAAGCGAAGCACAAAGCGATAAGAATAAACGTTGGGTTGTACAGCAATGCAGGGATTGCCTCTGACCATCACGAGTGTTCCGGTGTTGGCAGGTACACGATACTGTTTTCCTATTTATAAGAATAACTGCTTCGACCTATAACTTTCTAACACTATCAGTGAGTTCTGATTTTGTCTGAGTGTCCGAGTCTTCTTTGCTTTTCAGAAAAGTCTTAGAGGAGTGGGGAGGTTCATCTGTGGACGCAGCCATTGCAATTAACCTATGCGATGGTATCCACAATGCTCAGAGTATGGGCATCGGTGGAGGCTCTCTTATGATCGTTTATGATGTGTGAGTTGTGACTGCTTCCCTCATCCCTCAGCTTTGAAGCTGTGTAATTATATATTTACATGGGGCTTACTCAGACCGAGGAACGGAACCAAAAAGATTTTAATGGCGTTTGACTCTCGAGAGACTGCCCCTAGTGCTGCGACCTGGGACATGCTGCTCAGCGATGACACGCCAGGTACTACTATCACCTGAAATCAGCCATTGGATAATGTATTTTTGTCTGTCTAGCTGGACTATTGATCGGAACTCCAGGGGATCTCGCTGGGGCATACGAGGCTTGGAGGATCTTTGGTAGAATACCATGGGCGAAGTTGTTTCAACCGGCGATAGACTTATGCAAAAATGGCTACCGTGTTTCTGAAACTCTAGCAGATAGGATCAACTCTTCCCTCGGTGACAAAATGCACCCTTCTCTACAGTGAGTCAATTGGGAATTTAGAACCACTTTACCAAATATTCGGCTCACAGTTCGATATTCCGAAATCCCGATGGAAGTTTACCACAAGCCGGTGACACGTTGTACAGACCAGAACTGGGGAAAACTCTAGAAGCGGTTGCTGACAAGGGGCCTGATTCATTTTACAAAGGAGAATTAGCCGGAACTATTGTATCTGAAATACAACAGATAGGTGGGTTGTACTCGTTTTATCCTTACTGTATTTTTTATCATGCAAATACGTGAATAAATAGATGCATAACTATCACAATACATTTACAGTCTCGTCACTGGCGTTGATCGACTATGTGTTACGCGGAGTAGACCAACGCCGGTGCATCTGTTAATCTGTTGCAATCTTTAGAGAGAGAGAGAAAAAGAAGTTATTATGTTTTGTAGGTTAATTTAACCACGGAATCCTGAAGCTTATGTGGTTCTTTATGATGATTAAACATTATTAAAAACAAGAAAACATGTGAATTTTACAATTATTTGACAAAAACATTTTTGCGTTCATTTGCATGTATGTGCCAAGTTTTATTGAAATCAATGCATCCAAAGTACATGTAGTTCTAATCGTCACCTAAACACGTTTCCCGCAATTCTTCTATTGTATTTTTACGTTCCGGCAAAACCTGACGTGGCAAGATGATTTGGGCTCAATATTGTATTTCCCTAGAAGAGTATCATTTATTCCTTTAGTCAGATATTGAAGTATCATGTTAGGAATCTAAATATTATAAGGTTATTAAAATATGGTGATAAAATTATCCAGAAGTGTGCATAAATATATGGGTAGAGTAAATATTTGGTTCATCTAAAATATTAATTCAGACACATATTATAGTGGCATATAGCAAACTTAATTATCAAATTATCAATAAGGCAAAATTTTAAGGCAGCAACAATTGCCTTATCTTTTCCACATAGTACAAATAGTATTTAACATATGTGGCGAAATACTTATTTTTAATGGCTGCGTGGCCATTTGTTCGAATGACGAAAAATGGGCGGGTGTTTTTAATGCACCTTCATTGCGCTAGCTTGGTAACAAATGTTTGTGTCCACTGAATTCCATTTAATTTCTATCACATCATAGTCAATAGACAAAAAGTGTACTCAATTAAAATCAGCGATCAGATGTTGCGAGAAAGTGTTATGAGAGGCCTACAATCAAACGTTTGGCACCCGAAATGAGCCTTTGGCAGTGATATCAGTAAAAGTGCGCTCAGTCAAAAACTAATTATACCAGTTAAATAACAAAGCTATGCTTGATTGTGTGTATAATTTCTCCATTTAACCCCCAAAATTCACGTCTCAAGTACTGCGCGTTTTATGTTAAGCCGAGAACTATACGAAAAAACCCTCGTACATATGAATGACCCTGTTCAACTAGGTCTCGTGTCAACTCGATTATAGAATTACATGCAATGTCCCCCCCCCCCATCAGGCAAAGATATAAATAAAAGTGTTGCTTAAGGGCGCAACAACACTGAACAGTGTTACACGGTGGCGATCAAATGTCCATTTCATGGTAATGGAAATGGATGGTTGTTATATAAAATTACTTCTTTCTTTCCATGTAATATTGCATGTATATGCGAAATGAATTTTTAGTTTATTTATTTATTTTTCTATTATTTTATTTTTTTATATATATATATATAAATTTTTTTTTTTTTGGGGGGGGGGGGAATTTTTTATATTCATGTAAATAATATAATATGGCAACGGGTTTCAAGTACGTTACCAAAATTTTGAGAATTCGAAACCCTTTCGTTGAAAACCCTCTTCGTCGAAGTGTTTTTGCTGGTCCCTTCAAGTTCGAGTTAGCGGGGTTTCACTGTATATTGCGTGTTAACAATCACAGTGTGTTGTTCTTCCTCGTGTATAAACCGTGAACTTTCATAATGAGGTATTTATAGAACTCATGCCATATCTGAGACATGGCATTAAATGGGAAAAATCGTGCTTGATTATTTTCCAGGCACAAGGATTCAATCAAATTTGGAACAAGAGTAATATCAAGCGAAGGATCATGATAGTGTCATTTCTATAACCTAACATAACACGATTGCTCCGTGTTAAGTTCTCTAAACTGAATGTTCAATTTCTGTATTCAAAGGTGGTTTGATTACCAAACAGGATCTGCAAGATTACCAGGTGAGGATCTCTCTGCCGATGGAACACGCGTTGCCAGGGAAACGACGTCTCATCTTCCCTCGTCTTCCCTCGGGAGGAGCTGTGATGACCTTCATCCTCAACGTCATTCTTGGTAATTCAAAGCCCAAGACTATTAATTATTTCGTTCAAAGGCCGGTGTAACAGTCTCTATAGTCCCCTGAATAGGTAGTCCGGTGGACTCTTAAGTCCTGGTTTGTAAAGTCTTAGGACTTCATGTGCTAGGAATAGTAGTCCAGCCGACTACTTTTCCTAGGGCATGGGGGATAGTAGTCCCAGTGAAATTATACATACTAGGATGGATAGTCTTAGGACACTTGACCCTAAAGTAACAAGGTGTAGCAGTAGTGTGGGTAGGACTACTAGGACTACTATTTTCAAAATTTCAAGTAAATTACTAGGAATAGTGGTCCGTAAGACTACCTTTTCAGTATGACTATACACGCTGTTACACCGGCGTATTCTGATGCTGGTGATTGTATTTCACGCTAATGTTTCAGGCTTCTGCCAAATACGAAACTTAGGCAAATCCAAGTAATAATAAATAAGTAATTAAAAACAACATATAGCGTAATATCCATATAATTAAATTCCAAGCTACTGCGAATTGGCGTTTTAACATTGCACGTGTCATTCCTGTACTTCTATGGTAAAAGATTAACGTGTGGATTCCCGATAAAAGACGTCTTTAATAGAAGATATATTTTCCAGCGTCGAACGTGACAAAGGAATCGTTACGGTCGGCTGATGGCTACCATGTCTTAGCAGAGATTTACAAATTTGCTTTTGCTGAGCGACTAAAACTTGGCGATGAAAATTTTACCAACACAACTCAAGTAAAGCTATTTCCCCGAACGACGTCGTATTTTCCATTTTCTTTTGTAGGCAATCAGTGATCTGTTATCGACAGAGTATGCCAAGATAATAAGTAAGAAACTTGATCACAAGCAAACCCACGATGCTGAGTTCTACGGAGCATATGATGCGATCACAGAGGACCACGGAACGGCACAGTACTCGGTCGTTGCACCCAACGGCGGCGCCACCTCAATGACCAGCACTATCAACCGCAGGTCAATTGCCACAGTTATCCTTCCATTATATCCTGTAATAAAAGGCCTGTCAGTGCATCGTAGCATACTTTACCATTGCGCAATCGTAAATTCAAATTTATTAAGTGAATGGACAAAATGGTTTATTGCGTAACAGCTTCGGTTGCAAACGTCGAGGGCGAAAGACGGGGATCATCTACAACGACGAGATGGCTGACTTTGGCGTCCCTGGTGACGACTCGCTCGTGACGGAGGATTTGCCGAACGTCATCGCCCCCGGAAAGCGACCGCTGTCCTCGATGAGTCCGAGTATCGTGCTCAACGAACGGGGTGACGTGGAACTGGTTCTCGGAACGGCAGGGGGGACGAAGATCACCACGGTGAATGCATTTGTAAGTATAGCTTATACTCGTATAACTATAATGTCTAGAATAAACCCACTGCACTTTTCGGATATAAGTCAGCGCACACCGCTAATTTTTGTTCGTGCATTACATTTTTGCGTGGCTCCTGTTGCCCTTTTCAGTGACCCTTCCCGTAATTAGATCGTGGATTCGTAGAATGACGCTCATATGCAATTAATACTCGACGACCAAAGACTAACAGGTGAATAACAGGTGAATAGATGCTCAGGTGACAACAACACCCTTCGTTCTAGACGAGCTATACGATATGCAATTAGTCAATCTTCGTTTTGCTAAGTAAGGTATACACTCCAAATAAACATGGCTGATCTTATTCATAATAGTTCAAAACAATTATTGAATATGAGCGTGGGATTTTGTGATCTGAACTTCTAAATCTAAAAGATGCCTACCCGGCCGAATTGAGTTCTGTAGTATTATAATATTGCTTGTAGGATCCCTAATGCACATAAAGTCACCGCTCATCTTTGATTACAGGTGGCCGCTGAGTATCTGCTGTTTGGTAAAACTCTACCAGAAGCAATGGACGTTCCCAGAGTGCACCATCAGTTGTTTCCCAACAAGCTGATGTACGAGAGTGCAATCGGGCAGGTGAGAGTATTACAATATGGTTTACAATATCCATGCCCTTGAATGTTTTCTAGAGCATTGTTGATGATCTTAAAGCCAAAGGACATATTGTGTATGTTGACGATGAAATTGGATACACGCAGGGCGTTTCAGTGGAGTACACAAGCAAGGGGAAGGTGGTCACCGCAGTGAGTGATAAGAGAAAATCATCCGGGGGAACCGCCGGATTCTGATCAGGCTTTTAACAGTTTATAATTATAGAACCCATTATATTTTGACAACTGCAATTAACTCAACTAATGCTAAAGTGATAATCCGAAACCGGTTTTTGCTCTGAACTGATCGATGATACAAAGCACAACAGGTATATAAAATTCGAAATCAACTCTCTGGTGTCCTCTCTGTATATGAGGCTTCAATGAAAACCAGACCGACAGTCATTCAATGTTAGCTGTTTATACACAAATGCAGGATTCCTTAAAAAAGAAAATTTCTGCCCAAACATTTAAATTTAAAAGCAGGTTTTATGTTGAAAGTTGAAACCCACATTTGCTGTTGTTGTTGGAGTCGGCGAGGCATTCAAGGGCAGATCAACACTGACGTCAATGCGAACGATGGCAACTTGATTAAATGGATTAATGGATGCACAATGTTTGCTTCGTGACAGGGTCACGTGGTCACAGGCAAATGCCGATCAGTGGGCCACACACCGCACGAATGTGTTTGAAGTGAAACGCTCTCGAAGTCAGTTCTGCTGAACCAGTTATTTTGAGGATTGTTAAGTGTCTGCCAATCTAGACGGCCTCCGGCATTGTGTCTTGTGTATAAAAGATATCTTTTCTGATTGAAATTTCTTGTAAGGGCGCATGAGAGCGGGATATAATGTGAAGTCAAGGCAGGGGAGAAGCTCTCATTATACAGCCCCGACCTCATGCCCTACAGTAAAATTTGGTGCGAAGCAAAAAGTTTGCATGAGTGCGTTTCTGAATTTAGAAATTTACATATTTTAATGTTTCCCGGTGCAAAGTTTTACTCTCCAAGAAAAATAAAATGCTATTAAAAATGTACAGTCTACTTTTTTTATTCACTTCCGGTATACTTCATTTCATTCCATGCGACTATATTAGATGACGCTTTGATATATAATATACTCTGTGCAAAATATCATTGTGTAATGCTTCATCTCTCAGACACTCGGGCGTTATTAAGTCTACTTATTGCCTGCCCTCTTCAACTGAAGCCGTTCGAAGACGTGTTACAGACACGTGAACAAAAAACAATTTAACAGGAAGTCACAAAATTTCGCACATGTTTAGCTACTTAGCAACTTTGGGGCAATCGATATCGTTACCTGGACAGCCGTAATAATCTATTATAATTAATTAGATTAGCTTATTAGCTACCTGGGGCACACCAAATTGTCACGTTTGGTGTTTGATTACACATGCATGTGCGGATGTACATGTATAGGTAATCGAGGGTGTAAAACACAATTTCGAAAAAAATGCTCTCATCGATCGAGCTAACCAGAAGGGAATGCTTCAAACTTTTCCCGTCTAATTAATAACCACTCACAAATACAGTATTGGCACATTTAATAGCACATGTCATCCCACAGACATGATATATTATGAGCATGATTGGTGACTTGACGCCAAGGGTGATGTTAAGTTCAACATTATTAGCAGAAGTTACATTAGCATTGCAATCATGACAATTAATGAGTCAAATCTTGGACGCGATGCTCTCTTGAAATACCCGGGATGCACTGTCATTCACAATACCTCTAAAGAGATTCTATGACACAATGTCTAAGGGGCTCCAATTAGCAAATTACATGATGTCAGAGAATTAATCGTGTTGTAATTGGGTCGATCTGTGATCTTCATGATATTACGTATTATATTGGTATACATAACACTTAGAAGTCAAACAAATCTTGTGATGAGGTGAACCATTTCGACTTATCTTGTTCACTATCGCTCTTCGTGTTCCCTTAACGCATAGGGTTTTTTTTTTGGTGCTAGCCGTGCAGTGAAACAGTTTAATTTGACTAATCATTAAATACTTGATCACTTTGACCCACGGTGAGAACTAAATGCGGATCACCCCTTTCTTATAGGGGGGCGTGGTGTCAGCTCTGTTTTCTACCTTTCATCTTGATTTAGCATCTACACGGAAGACATCATAAGAGAAGCAATTAAAGTGCATCAAGGTTCGAGGGCGGACACTCGGTGATCTCAGACAACCTGATGACACCGAGTAAACTAAGATGCCAATGGCACTCCTGGGTGAAAGCAAAGATGCGCTATTTGCAGTACTGCTATCGAGAATTGTTGAAAAAGGCTGAGCCAACAGAGAAAAGAATTGCTGTTGAATTCAAAGAAAACCCCTGGCTTCTGTGGTTACTCGTTCGTCTTCCTTCTGTGTTACTTATGCTCATTTATTGTCGCGCAAAAGCGATTTCGCTTCTGTCGCTACATCATTATTGCACTTTTGGTTTTGTTTTGATTGGATAAATATATATCCATATTAATACCAGGTTTGACCTGGCTGCAGTTTTATGCCACCTGGGAAGATTGGTGTTGGTGGAGCCATAATACAACATTTCCTGACATGAATAACGCTCACTTCTGGGTCTATTGACTATGATCCCGCGATCAATGACAAACGGAAGTGATGAAAGCACAATTTATGCATCGCATGACGTAGATGATGAATACTCCTTCAGAACCAAGCGATTAAGATGAGGAGAAAAACATTCACACGAACAGGTCTATATTTACGATGGATTTCCCCATAACAATGCCCACTAGTCTCTCCTCTCGACATTCAAAGAGGCTTTGTATGGTTTCATCCGGAATACCCTTACACTGAGAAGCCTTTACCTGGCGCCTTTCATTCACCAATTATATAGGATGTGGCTAGTTAGTTAAAAAGAAAGGGATACAATAGATGAGAAAGACCAGGGATATATTATTGAAAATAATATCACGTGTTCATATGTATTGTGTGCACTGCAGGGTCTAAAACCTCTTGGTAAATGCTGTTTGTAATAGCTATAGTTGATAAATGCCTTGACTGGATATTATATTGTCTTTCAAATCCAAAAGAACATTTTCCATTTTCCTATTGACTCATTTTAGGTCATTTGGCCAAGCCTACTCGGTGCTTAAATTCTCAGCATTCTGTCTGCATTTGGCCTGTCATACATCCCAGTCACCCAAATCCTGAGTGCATTTAAGCTGATTACTTCTTCGTCAATTGGCCACACGCAGTTACACCAATTTCTTGACCCATTACCCACACACCTTGTATGAAGTCCCTAGACGAACTGATATCCACCATCAACTACTCTTTAACACTTCCCTGGTTGTTATTTGCAAGCTCTGGTCAATATCCACATAAAAAGTCACTTCGGTTATGCACGGGAAGAAACTTGTTATATTAAAACTTCTTGAAATGTTCCTGGAGCAAATTAGACGCTCGCCGGTTGTGAATGGTGAGAATAATTTTCCCCAAGTATGTTGTCAAATCAATTTGACTAGTAAATAGAAAATTATTGTACAAGAGCTTCAGACCTCAGATTACGTTTAAAAGTGTCGGTTGATGAACATGAGCGTATTTCTAACGGTTAAACATAACTAGAAAATTGAAGTCTCAGTTCCTGTGAAAGGAGGACACAAAAGCCGGAACTTCACTCGCAGGCTTTGGTGAGTTGCGTTGACAACGTGCTCTTTATTGTTCTCACCGTTGGCGACAGGCGAGTGTTAAATTTGCTCGCGGAACATATAAGAAAAAGTAATTTATTGTTCGATCAAAGCAGAAAAAAAAGACAACAAAACATTTAGAACAAAACATGTAATCGAACAAATATTAAGGTTGGGTTATATATTACAATTCAAAGCATAACGATATGCAAATTCCAGACATTATAAACATATGTAAATACACCATCTGATAATTTATAAATCATTATCAATGATATTGTCATTTGGCAAGTCCACTAATTGCTTTGTCATGAATAATAATACTTTATAATGATTAGATCAATCCTAGTTGGCCTATTAGTACATAATATGATTATAATGCTATGCTCTACTAAGTCGAAACTCTTTGAGCGCATAATTTTAATTCGTGATGGCGCAGTACGGTAGCGCGCTCGCAGAGGGTCGTGGGTTCGATACCTGGTTCGACAACTTGCCAGGGTCAATATTCGCTGCCTGAAGACCCTCATGTTCACCACAGCATGACACATTGCATAGTAAATAATGATAAATAAAATTTATTTTATATAGCGATCATTCAGTCCGAAGACAGCTCTGACACGCTGAACAAATGAAATTAAAATACATGCAACATTACAATGATCAAAAGCGGGAAAAACATAAACATTGTAAAAAGAACGGAATAAATGGGTTTTAAGATTTCGTTTAAAATGTGATATGTTGGTTTTACAACGGATTTCAAAAGGCAGAGAATTAAAAACAATAGGTCCATTTACACTAAAAGCTCGTCGATGGAAGTTTGACTGATGACCCACGACCAGAATGTGTTGGTTTGCAGGACGGAGTGAACGACTAGGTTGGTACATGGAATTTAAATCACATAAATAAGACGGGGCAAGATTGTTAAGACATTTAAAAACGAGAAGTGCAGTTTTAAACTCAATTCTCTTGCACACAGGGAGCCAGTGAAGGTCACGAAGAATTGGTGTCATGTGCATGTGAAAACCTCTCTTCCTCGTCACTATGCGCGCAGCAACATTTATTACGCGCTGAAGTCTTGATGTTACAGAAGCAGGAAGGCCGGCGAGAAGAGCATTGCCATACTGCAGACGTGATGGTATAAACGCATGCACAAGTTGAGCAGTGGTACCTGGTTGGACAGTGATGGATATTTGTTCTCGATTAAGCAGGCTGCGCCTTCATGGCCGCGCTCGCTCGTATGCTCTCCGAGGAGTTGAGTTTCGTATATTTTTCGTGACAAACATAACGATGCGCTTGCTGATTTGAAGCACATTTGAGCCAGCAGAGGGAGTGAGGTATGCAGGTTATTTTTGGTTAGGTTAGGTTAGGTTAGGTTAAGTTATTTTTGGTTAGGTTAGGTGTAAATTTTTTGTAACGTTAGATAACGTTACAATAACGTTACCTAACGTTACCATGGTAACTTTAGATAACGTTATTGCCCCCATCCTGAGTAACGTTAGATAACGTTATTTTGTAACGTTAGGGAAGGTTACCTACACGTGTCTCCCACGTTTGCCTAACGTTCTGTGTTTGCTGGGGTGGAGCTCGTGAACGATTGGAGTGTGAGTTGGGGTTCTTGTTAAAGCTTCTTTGATAGTACATGTCCCCCTCTCTCTTTTTCAGTCTTATAGTGTTCTTTTCTGACAATATCGTCAATATTTTGTACTCATAAAATTATAAATTGTACTAGTATTGACTCTCGGAATTTTAAAAAGTCAATTCATAAGCAGATAAGCCAGCTGTAGGGTCTATACCCTCGGGCGTTTGCCGGGGAAAAAAGAGCGTCTGCGCCGTCAACTTGTCAGAATTATCGATGTTTTCATGAATTATCTCACTTTTTTCGAGGTCAATATTGTCATGTTGTTGGGAATTTTACTGAATACTTACCATTAAGGATATTTGTTTCGTATGATATCCTGAGACAAACACTATAAACTATGAAGTTTGTAAGTCAGCGTGGCGATCTGTGATGAATTTCGTTCGCCATTTTTGGCACTCAGCATACTTAAGCACAATAAAAAGGTAACTTATAAAAATAAAGTACTCCACAACACTTGGCGGCTACAGTGCAGAGTTACGACAATTAAGTTTCTTTCTGGAATGAGTTCAGCATGCTTAAAGGCTGCAGTGCAGAGTTAGAACAATTAAGTTTCTTTCTGAAATTGGCACCAGTTGTGTTATAAAGTAAAACTGTCAAAAAAAGTAAAATATGATTCTTCACTGACCAAAGATTTTCATGGTTACTTTCTCTACATAAATGACATGTGTGTCCATAAAATTAAGGATTCAATCAATACGAAATCATTCTGGGATTTCTTTTATTGATAATGAGATACATTTATCTCAACGCAATCTCCAAAATGTCCAAATACGTTTAACATTGGTTTAATACCAAACTTCCGACACCCATACGAATCATGAGTAGCTTGTGAATTTGTAAAAAAAAAAAAAGTGAATTAGTTCACAGGATACCACCACGTGACTATGTTTTTATTAACATTGCTCACAATAACACACGAATAACCAATAATGTTTTATATTTGTTATTAAATATTTTGACGCAAACAAAACATATTCCATTAAACTCCAAATCATGCAACAATATATTTCAATTATTCTAAATACAGAGGTTAAAAACGTTATTATATATTGACATCCTTGTCATAAGTAAATAATTACATATATTTCATTAATTCTAAATACAGAGGTTAAAAACGTTATTATATATTGATATCCTTGTCATAATTACATAATTACATATTATTTTATTATTTTAAACACACAGGTTAAAAACGTTATTATATATTGATATCTATGTCAAAAGTACATAATTACACATATTTCATTAATTCTAAATACAGAGGTTAAAAATGTTATTATATATTGATATCTATGTCATAAGTACATAATTACATATATTTCATGATTTCTAAATACAGAGGTTAAAAACGTTATTATATATATTGACATCCTTGTCAAAAGTACACAATTTGTGTAATTATTAGATATAATTATTTCAAGAATTCAAAATTCATAGAAAAACAACGAGTCTAAAAAGACAAGTTCAGGCGTAGTGTTTCACCGGGGATCCATTTGTCAGTGTGGAGTATGCATCTGTGGCCACCGTTGTCGCTGACAATTTCCTCCAGTTTTGAGCGAACAGAAATGATCCTTTTGAGCCACTCATGTCGGGACACCTCCTGCGTGTCCTTGTGTTGTTGGAATGCAATCAGAAGAGCTTTCTTCATCACATAAGACGGTTTGAAAATGTCTCCAAAATGTTTGCCACACCAACTGAAATGGTCAGAGCCAAGCGATTTTCCGAGCACATATGCTTCTTTGGCTGCCTTGGGGAGTGAATCAAACAACACATTCTCATAATCAGTGCAAGATATATCAAAGCCATGCCCTTCGCGAAGTAATGCGTAGAGTTGGCACTTGGAGAAGTCCACGGAGATAGGCCATTCAATTTGTTTTGTTATAGGAGCTGGAATCTTGAGAGGCACGCAAGGAATGAGATCAACGGAAATGTGAAGATTCTTGTATAAAGAGCCATTGAACACCAAGTTCAGACAGACGCCTGCATTCTTCCGCTCACAGCTTAGAACACTCAAATGGGATCCCTCCAATGTTGGAATTGCCATAAGTATTTTCATCGAAGAAAACAGTATGACTTCATTCATATAGTCGGGTTTTAGATCAATGAGGAAAGAGTTCCGTAAACGTTTCATAAATGCTTTACATGGGTCAATGGCTTGCACTTGACATTCTTTGGCAAAATTATTCATTTGGAGCATGAAATCAAATTCATCTGGAGGCCCACATTTGGTTCTTTCCGCCATGCTCCCTCTCAACTTTGGAGTGAGAGCAAAGAAAGGGTATCGACGTCCAAACTCCTCAATAAAACGGTTGATAAGATCCTCCACTTCCTCTCTCACCAACTCAGCTTCTTCCTGGAAGCATTCCTCTTGGTATTTCATTGAACCCAGGACAGGTGACTTCAGCAGAGATGTGTAAATTGCATCAATGTCCGCTTCATTTACCTCTTCCTTCATCAATTCTGTGAATTCGTCATAATTCATGGATGCAGATGTTGATTGCATCTCATGCAATATTTTCAAATTGAATGTTTCTGATTTCAACGAATCATCTGCATCACTCAGCATTTGCGCAATGTCGCCATAGCCTAGCAATTTGGCAAGGTCAGCCGCAGTTCTGCCTTTGTGGTCCTTCTGGTCTTTTTTGCATCCCATTTTAAGCAGAAGTTGAGTGGTTTCAGTTCTATTGTTGAATGCAGCGTAATGCAAAGGAGTAGAGCCAAAATCGTCCGCTTCGTTGATAGAATCTTCTCTGCATTCCTCGAGCAACGACTTCAGTGGTTCTGCCATCCCCGCTCCTGCCGCATAGTTAAGTACAGAAGCCCCATGGTTGTCCTTTTTGGTCACATTGAAACCTTTCTTCAAGAATGTTGAAATCATGTCTGCACAACCAGTCTTGAATTTCAGAGTGAGTGAAATATTTCTCGAAATCATTTTGTCCAACAGGAGATCACAGGAGAGCAGCATAAGCACAACAGGCGTCCACCCATTGTCATCTGTTGCATTTATCACAAAAGTATCTGTATATTTCTCTGTTATGGCCATCAGGCGATCGAAGTTCCCATTAGGTTGATATTCGAACATGATATCAACAGATGAAGTGAGGGAGTGAAGAAAGTTCCGCCCGTGATAACCGATCCGGTTAAAATCCTCTGTATGATCAAGAAGGAAAGTTAGTTTTTTTGATACCAAGATGGTACATAGATATTCAGAGAAGCATGTCAGCCAGGTCAGCATGAAGGTCAGGCCATCTGAAGTTTGTTTGAGCAATTCTGGATTGAATTTGAATTGAACATCTTCCAAAAAACTGTTATCGTCAGCATTATTAAAGTCTGCCACTCCTAAAAAGAATGAATATGCTTCGTATCTTTCACCCATAAGGTTCCAATTTTTATATGCGTCTTGTCCGATGTTAGGCATTGGACCATAAAAATATTGTTCGAATCCTATCTTCGGATCAAAATGTGGAATTGATGTGCTATTCATCAAGGTATCGTCCATCTGAGCGGGGAATTCACAATGATAATTTCTAAAGTTTGCGTTTGCCTTATATTTACGTAAAATATCTGCAATTGGTTTACGCCTTTTCCACATGGCGTAATGCAAAGGTGTGTTCCCGTCATTGTCTGAAGTGTTAGCATCAGCACCATGTTGAAGTAGAATTTCCACAATGGAAGAATTCTTCAGTCCATAATTTGTGTGAAGCGGAGCATTTCCAAGACGATTACGAATGTTGACATCTGCTCCATTCTGCACCAAGACTTGCACTATATTTATTACAATATTTTCATCTTCACGTACGGTCAGCAACGCACAATGAAGAGGAGTATTTCCATCAGTATTGCTCTTATTGATTGCAGCGCCTTTCTTCAGAAGGAATCTCACCGTGTGAACATTGCCCATGTTGCATGCATGGTGAAGAGGTGTATTCCCAGATAGATCTCCACGGTTGACGTCTGCTCCATACTCCAGTAAATGTTCCACGATTTCTTCCAGTACGTATTGATCTTTGACGCAAATTAACGCGGCATGGATACTATTTCCCCCAAAATCCTGCGAGGTAGCTTCAGGGTTGGCTCCCTTTTCCAGAAATATCCGCACAATATTAGAGTAGCCGCAATCCATAGCAATGAATAGAGGCGAAATTTCATGTGTCTCCTCGGTACGTCCTTTTCTTTTCAATCTGATGTCTAAAGGTATTGTAACATCGGCACCATATTCAATAAATAGATTCACAAGGTGTTCTATTAGGCCTGCATGTTCATCTTTTATATCCAACAAGGCGCGATGAAGAACTGTATGTCCCTTGTCGTCCTTTAGATTGGGATCAGCGTTCTTTTCAAGTAGTTTGATCAGACTTTTAAGATGCGTTTTCGCTAATGCAACCGAAAGAGGGGAACGTCCTTTCTTATCAACTAAATTGACATCAGCTCCTCCCTCGATCAACAGTTCCATGATCTCTGCTTGGGTAGTTTCGTCAGGTACTTCCATCATAACTGTAATGCAGAGCAGTCCATCCCTCGTTATTCTGCTTATCGGGATCGGCGTCATGTCGGAGTAGTTTATCTACGATGCGAGCATTCCCTTTTGATGATACTACATGGAGAGGTGAAATTCCTTCTTCATTTGCAATGTTGACATCTGCGCCATATTTCATCAGAATATCCACGATTTGCTTCTGTTTTTCGACATCACCGATGCAAACAAGAGCTGCCATGAGAGGAGTGTAGCCCTTTTGGTATGTTGTGTTTACTTCTGCTGTTTTTCTTTTCAGAATTTCGTTTACGTCAAGAGCATTTCCTGCTATCACGGCACGGCGAAGAGCCTCTTCATTCGATTTCTTGACAACTGCAATGGAGAGAAATCATTCAATGGAAATTGACATAATGTGGGATGACATGGATTCTGTGTCGACGGTCAAAATTGCTAGCGAGTAATTAATATAATATTTATATATTTAGGTCCGCATACAGGGTGATTTAGAACTATTTACAACTATCAGTTGTGTTTACTGGATAAAATGTTCTGTTACATGAACGACTTGTTCTATAAAACCACATAATGTACAACCAAAACTAATTACCATTCGTGTATTTGGAGCAACCTCTCACCGGCGACTTCCGTTAACGTTTAAATCAACAATGCATCCTCAGCTATAGACATTTCAATAATGCTAACAGTTGAGATTGAAGTGGTCTAGCTAATTGAGTACTTTCTCGCGAAAAAACATCTGTCTATGGTGGTAAATACTATATATATTATACTATATATGCAAAAGAAGCACAGCGGTCCAACATAGTATAATGACTATGCAGGAATAGCAACGTCATTAAAGAGGATCTGTGGGGCCGATTCCAGAAAGAAACTTAACTTTGGGACTTAAGTAAAGTCCCCCAGGCATTAAGTTAAGTTTTCAAGTTAAGTCGATTCCGCAAACGCATTTTTGCTGAACTTAACTTAAGTAGCGTAAATCGGATTTGGCTATCTGCCAAGGAACGTATAAAACATGGTAGGAAATTTGATCAGTAGTAAACGAACCTTACAACATGACTTTTATGAATTGTTTATGATTTTTCCAAAACTTTATCGAAAACGAAAGCATCACAAACGCGAAATGCGAGTGTATAGCATCGTTGATGCTTAATCATAACGCAACAAGTGCTCTTTTTTCCGCTTTACAGTCATAACATTTTAGCGCTGATGAAAAAATTAAAACAAAAACAAAATCCCATCTGCGTTAAATGTGTATCAACGCACTAGGGTGTCTTCTGGGATGCCTAGCTTCCAGAGCATTGCTCCTGTCTGGAAGGCTCCTTCTAGATGTTGACACAATAGCATTAATCCGGCGTCTTCTGATCGGCGCCATCTTGAATTCACAAAGTTTGATTTAAGTCAGGTGGAGATGTCACTTAAGTTTTGCAGGGTCTAGAGGGCTTAAGTTTGTTTCTGGAATTGTTTTAGTCAACTTAACTCCTCCCGAACTTAGTTTTACTACTTAAGTTTCTTTCGGGAATCGGCCCCTGTTCAATTTGGAATCTAATTAGATCGATTCTATAGAATATTGTGAATGCAAAGATATTTGAAACGTTCTGTCTACTATGAATAAAATTCAAAATCAATCAAAGTACGACTTTCTTACTCAGGCAGAATAGCTTGAAACGAGAGTGCGAGATTTCTTTATGAGAGCTGAATGAACTATATGCACTCGGCAGCTCCCATTGTTAAAAAGAGGAAAATCGATTTTATGACATCACAACAACAGGAAATCGAACGCGAGATGAAAGCAATATTTTCTCTCTCTCTCAAATTCGATGAATGAAGAAATTAGGCCACAGCAAGTGTAACGGTGTGGTAAAAGTTGTCAGCAGAAAAGCATGTTTGGCTTTTGTTGTGCATATTCTATCATTTGTTACTATTTCAAAACAATCAAAAATCCTCTTTAACCCGTTCTAAAGATTCGCACATATTATCTATTTCTTAACCTCATTCAGATCGGTAAAACATTTATATAAACATGAGTTGTTATACAGAGCTGGGATATGTTTGTGTCTTTACAAGGCCAGGTGACGGAAAGGAATGCAATAACCTTTCTTCTGACATGTACTTTGAACGTTAAACTCAACGATCACCGTGTTAGACTTGAACTTGAAACGACATTGGCATCTTTTGAAACAAGCAATGAGACCGTGTTGTGGTAAATGATATTACATATGTGTAAACACAACTGACCTGTGTTGCCTTTAGTTGCAGTGCGTATTTCAGTGATTTGAGGCTGTAGGATCTTGTCTCTTTGCTCTTGTTTGTCTAGGTGGGCTTCCTCTGAGGTCCCTGGAAGATTTGATCTGCAGCCTGCCAGTCTCCTTGCTTCCACTCCATGATCGGCTGAGCTCTCTACAGGCAATGATTAATTATAAATGTATAAAGTGTGCATTTGGCTTGATTATAGGTTAAAATATACATGCATTTTTGATCTGACAGGAAATTTTTGGTAAATTATGTAAAATTCAACTGACCTGTGGTTAGTTCTGTGGGCCTCTTTCGTTGCTCTGCATCCTTGTTCGACCCATCAGCTGGCACATCATGGTTAGCTGGCCTGTCCTTCTTGGCTTTTACCTTAGGCATCTTTGGAGGGAAAATTTCAATAGTAATGTGTAGTATGTGAAAACGTGTATATACCAGACCGCTTGAAGAGAAGAGAAGATGAAAAAAGGGGAGAATAAAAAAAATAGCGGCACCCTTTTTAAGAATTAAAGAAGAAGACAAACCAAATTTATCAACAGGAATAGATGAATTAACAACATTAACGAAAACCTAAGATAAGATAGGATACTGTTATTGGCCCGGCTACAACGCAAATCCATGAGAGGAGTAAAAATGCGGAAATGTCGCTCAATCTCTATTGAAAGGTAGGCCTAGTAGGTAATAGCAAACCATGAATAATCAACCGCAACATTCATAATGATTTACTCATGAACTAAATCTTGCAATTTGTGTCTGTATTATTATGAAGCCATTTGTGCATAAATTCAGAAGTGGGTGGGAAAAAGAAATGCATTGAGCAAGGCGCGAGTTCTGCGGCAGCTCTGCTTATAACACTGAACATTGTAACCTAATTACCTAGCTTTTTGGATAGATCAAAATTCACCGCACCCAGCTGTACGGAAATATGTTCATGTTCTGCATTTTTTTGGTCAGAAAATAATACACACATGTAAAAAAAAAGATAGTATAAAAATATATAAAGTGATAATTTTTAACAGGTGATTGAATTTAGAAGTCTTATAGTAAATATTAAATAATAATAATAATAATAATAATAATAATAATAATAATAATAATAATAATAATAATAATAATAATAATAATAATAATAATAATAATAATAATAATAATAATAATAATAATAATAATAATAATAATAATAATAATAATAATAATAATAATAATAATAATAATAATATAAAAAATAAAATATAATCATAATTATAATAATATTAATCATTATAATTATAATAATAAAAGCCAAAAGAATGCCAAATATAATGCCGTATAAATAATGCATATTATTAATTATCATAATTTCAATTAAATTGCACGAAATGTGAACCCGACTGAAATGAAGTGCTTACCTCAGTTTCGCTCAGGAAGAGTTCAGCTATCACACAGTCCTTAATTCTATTGATAGCTCATTTATTATTAATCATTCCATTGGTACTTTAATTTACTCTGTAATCTTAGTTGTCCTAAATCCTCGCGCAGGATTGCGAGGTATTAATACGCAATAAACTCAAAATATGATTCGACGACTGTACAGCCTTCAAGTACATGTTTACACATACCAACAGAGCTAGATCACTGATAATGTTCGCGATTGATGTTTTATGTATGCAATTATATATTACATTACTTTTTATTTCCTTCATCAAGTACCATAACTTGCCGCCTCAGTTTGGGTGGCCCCCAGACACGTTATCTTTACAATGTACTTATAATGTAAAAAATAAATCAATATATTGAATAAATAAATCAATCAATCAATCGATATCTATTACCATTCACAAAAAAAAAAAAAAAAAAAAAAAAAAAAAAATTTGAACGTATAATGCTCGATAATAAAAGGAGTAGGCTAGCAGTGTACATGAATTCTTCAATTGGAATGGAGACATAATAGGATATAAGCCGGCATCGACTTCAAACTTTAATATTGAAGCCATGCCAGATATCTTTATCGGTTTAATCCTTAATGGGAGGTGTGACTGTGGGGGTGCAACTTCAGCTATCATAGAATGAGCTCAGCATACTTAAAATAAAACTATTGCAGTTCATTTTGTGGAATGTCCCAATGATATATGTACAGTATACGCTTCTCTATGCTACGTGTCGTCGATCGATTATAAGGTTGATATCTTCAAGTGCTCATACACTCAACTGTCAGCTCAGTGACTCCTAGACACGAATAAATTGAGTGAAATGGTGTGTACAATGTATGTACATTGATCACATTTGTTACTGGATCAGATCCATATACTTGGTAGTTACTCTACAGTATTGATAGCTACATTCATGATTGTGATTACGTGGCTTGTCTGGTTGATCCATTACCATAGCAACCTTTTTTTTTCTTTTTTCTTTTTTTTTTCTTTTTTTTTTTTGCGGCTCCTCAAGCATATTGTATCATCGAGTTCCTCAAGATTCTATTCTTGGTCCGCTTGTATTCTTACTTTTATTAACAATTTACCAACCGCTGCATCCAATTGCACGATAGCTTGGTTCGCTGATGACAGCAAGTGTTTTAAAGATATAAATGAGATCAATGATTGCCTCCTAACAGCGAAAGATCTAAATAAAATTCTCGAGTGGAGTCAATTATGGAATATACATTTCAACCCTTTCAAGTGCAAGGTTTTAACAATTACTTGCCGTCATAAAAAGTATCATTCGATTGCTCGATGAATGGCATGTCCATCGACCATGTTTGCACTTTTACAAACCTTGGTGTTGTAATTGATGAAAACCTGTCTTTTAATATACATATCGACAATTTTATATCCAAGTGCAACAAATTTTGTGGTTTTATTAAGAGAAGTGTTGGTTTTAATGCTCCTTTTATTGTTAAATGCTCTCTTTATAAATTGTTGTGTTTATCTACTCATGATTATTGTTCTCTTGTCTGGTCGCCTCATACTGTTTTTAATATTGAGAACTTTGAGTTTATCCAGCGTTCGATGACCAAATTTATCTTAAACAATTATGATATTTCTTATGTTCAACGCTGTAAGGATTCGAAGATATTACTAATGTGTTTCAGAAGAGAGATCAACGACGTTTTATTCTTGTTTAAATATCTTCATGGTTTTACTTCTGCTGAATTTATCTCTGAAATATCTTTTACAACTCAGTCACGAAACATGCGCTCTGCGAGTGATGGTCTTTTAACTGCTCAACCAGTTCGCACTGAATCTTTTAAAGCATCCTATTTTAATCGCATTGCTAAATTGTGGAATATTTTACCTGATCATATTCGTAATTGCTCTTAACATTATAAAGTAGAAATTGAATGTATTGTACAGAGACAGGCTAATGAATTTTAATCCGGATGATATTTGTACTTGGACCTCGACTTGTTGTTGCCAATGTTTTTACCATACTTAAATGCCCCGTTTCATTTTACCACCGTTTATTTTTATTGCCAGCAGCTCAAAGGTCTCGTCTGTTTTGCTGGGCGACTGCATGCATCATATTTTATATGCCTCATGCCTCTTTATATTTCAATGAATGACTTCTTGCATATACATGTAGCAAGAGTTTTAGTTGTCAATGATCAGGTAATGGTCTTCTAATCAGATTTAAACAGAATCGAGGCAACCTTTATGGTCGGGGGTTCCCCATGACAAGAGTAGTAGGTAGCCGAAGAGCACACTAATTATTAGAGAGTGTGACTCATAAGTGGCTCTGTAATTTTGACCAAGTATAACCCAATAGCGGTGTTTGCTTCCATTATACATCCCTAAACTCAACTGTTATCTCATTAATTATTGTTGCATCAAAATAATACTCAAATGGTATAAATGAATTAATGAATAGATGAGTGGATTCTCACGACACTGTTGCTATCATTGTAATAATTAGTGCCTCACTGGTATAACTAATCATATTCTACTTGCAGGATCGAAGATAATCGCACAGTGTTATATTACATGTATTCCCTAACACAAGTCTATATTATGCTTTTTATTTGGCTAATTCTTCAGCCTCGTTTTCGTAAGAACCATAATATACATCGAACACGAATGAAAAAAATCGGATTATTTTTGGTTTTATGTTTTCTTTCACATGGGTGCGAGACACTTAGGTCGGGATACGTCCCTGGTACAAATAATATCTCAATGAAGAGACGCCCAATTTGCTGGTTTCTTGTCATACTGATCAAGCTGCAATTTGTCAACGTTTGTTCAAGAGTAATTTTGCATCTCCAATATCTACGAAGGAGTTCATGTCTTGGAAACTCATGACAGGTAACAGTGAAGTAAATGTATGTGTACTGGTATAACCATGATTGAGGTAGAACATAAGATGTCTGCATATTTCATTGAAAGTCAGGTAATTAGGATATTGAATTGTTTGCCAAGTCCCGCTTTCTAATTGGACGTACGCTGTCCGCATATTGCTGATTCATATTGCAAGCTTAAATGATAATAAATAGAAATATCCCTGTGAGTTGGATGCAGACCTCCTTGACGTACTATCAAGTACGGTCTGTGTGAGTCATATTGATGTGGTATAACTATAGAGCCATGCAAGAATTTGAGGGCAAGAGAATTTTCGGCATTCAATTTATGTACAGATTTTTATATAGGCCTACTAATAACTAGTACATGTAGTACCATTTATATGTAGATTTTATAAATCTTAATGCGTGTTATAGCACTATGATATTGCATACCGGTAATTAAGCGACATCAATGTCTATGTATACTGGATAATCAACCAATCAGCGGCCAGCACACGACGCTAAACAATCAGAGGGAGGAGCAGAAAATCACAGAAATATATTATTCTTCTACCACATTATGATTAGACGCGGTTGTTAGCGCAAGACAAGTGTCTCCTGGTTTGTGATTATATGCACACCGAGTCCTTGGATACCGGACAATGAGAATTTCACACGAAACAGCGATGAAAAACCAAATAGTGGCTAATTTCCAGAATATTCCACCGTTTTGACAAATATTAAACACCACAAAGTACTAATGTGTGACTCAATATGATTGGTCACCAAAATCACTGCTGCACTTGACCTGGAGGCTGAGATAGGCTGATAGCCGTGGACCGCTTTTCATAGTGTGTAGGTAATTTTCTGACCGCCCGTAGCTCAAATGATATCATTTCGCGCTCTCTGCATCCAAGAGCATTGTATTAGGGATATTAATATATTATAAAGGGAAATAGAAAGACGTCCACGAGAAACACGCATATTACCAGCAAGGGCAAGAAGAGCATTGCACATGCGCGGAGTTGGCCTAGATGACGATTTAAACGCCTCGTGTGTGGCAGGGGAACCCCCCAGGGACCAAATGCATCATCAGTGCACTAAAGACTAGTAATTAGAAATTACTCTCACGATACTTCAACCCACAACACGAGAATATTGCGACCCCGCCTCAATTCATTCAGGTGGAAGAATGCACTAAGAGCGAGGCTTCAATCCACGCATATTGTTCAAATGGAAAAGAAATAATCTGAAACTCAGAGAAATTTTGTTGATAATAAACAGTATTTATTATAATCATTAACAAGTAAAACTTGTTCAATTTCGAAAATGCTTTAGAAAATAAAAGATAAAAACGCTAGCTGCCATCAGATGTGCATGGATGAAGCCTTCAATCGGTGGTCTGCAAAAAGAGAAGGAAAAAAGAAGCCACATTTAGAGAATAAAACAGACACAAACGATAAAATTGGCAGAAGGCATAAGATCGATGGGCCATAAGCAGATATCTTGTTGCATCACAACGAATCATCTCTGTTGCAATAAATGCTATTGATCGACCATGAATCTCCAGCCGTGCGTAATGAACAACATTCGATTATTTCATGTCTGATTGGTTTTTCGATTATGCAATGCTTAACTCTCATGCTACTTTATCTTTTTCCTGTGTACTTATGCCATAACTAAAACAACACTAAACATGATTTAAGGCATGACACTATGTCACCTGTTGCGTGCTCAGCTGAGCGATTTCTTTATCCTTCTTCAGCGAACTCTCGTCTTCATCGCTCGAGTACAGTGTATCAATGATGGATGTCAACTGGGCCCCATCCAGCGTGCCCTCACTGACCCCAGTCTCTGGAGGGTCAAAGGTCATGGCCATCAATGAATCGAGGTCAGCGGGCGACTGTTGGCTGCTGGGGGTCTTCTTGGCAGCAGATGTCTTTGTGGCTTTTGCAGAACCGTTGCTGGCTGGTTCCGATCTGCTCGGAGAAGCGTCAAAAATTGATGGCATGGAGGTCACAGGTCATCTTACCCCTCGGTCTGCTCTTGTTCGTCCGTGGAGCCAGCATCGATGAACTCTTCGAGAGAGATGGAGTATCCCTCCAGACTGAGGCCCAAGGCGGTTGGGGGGGTGGGAGTGTCAGTCACAGACACCGGTGCTGCCACCTTGCGGCTGGTGTGCTGCGTCCAGTAGCTGATGCGCTCCTGGGTCAGCCGCTGAATCAAAACGCGCGGCTGCATTTGCGGAGAAATCACAAACAGTTTGGTGAAGTTGCTCGGCACGAACAGGCGATGCCGTTTCTTGGCTTGGAGAGGCGGAACGGAGGAGTGCCTACTGAGGTCAGATTAGCAAGCGCAAATGCATATCAGAAACACTAACGCCTTCTTTCTGCCGCGAGGAGAGAGGATCGGCTCAGGAATTTCATCATCATCATCAGAACTCTCCACCTCTGCTTAAATGAACAATTAGAATTTAATTCACAGTAATTCTCAATGAAGATCTGACCTTTAGGAGTGACTACTTTGCTGCGACCGGCTCGTTTCTTGGCAGCGGGTGGATCCTCAGCTGAATAAAACCAATTATTGATTCATTTCATTGCGTACTCATTCAGTACCAGGAGTAATTCTCTTTCTTCCTCTTCGTTTGGGGGCTTCCTCTTCAGAACTACTGCTCTCTTCCTCTGAGAACATAATTTCAAATCAGATATTTTCTTTCACAGCCGATCACTAAGCTCACCTTTGAAGACCATTTTCTTACCTCTGAGCGATTTTCCCTTAACAACCTTCTCGGCTGAAAATGAAAATCCCGAAGTTATTCGAGAGGTGTATTCCAATGATGAGACTGACCTGGCTTGGCCTTGACCAGCGGTTTCTTCTTGTCGGCAGAGGGGGCGCCACTGTGCCTGGATTTCCTGGCGCTGCTGGAATCTGTGTCAGCGTCTTCACTCTTCCTCTTTTCCTGCTTCACTTCATTCTTTACTTTCACTTTGCTCTCAACTTTCTTCTCAGTTTTTTTCTCTTTTGATTCACTCTTCACTTTCTCATCTCGCTTCTCCACAGATTTCACAGGCTCAACTTTGATGTGCTTCACTTCAGGCCTGTGGTCATGAGAAAGAGCAAAACAAATAAGATTAGCATATAATTATCAACCAACTCTTTGGCCTTGCGCGGGGGCTCGGGAGATTTACGTGATTTCTCACTCCTCCTCCGATCGTCCCTCTTCCCCCTTTCCCGGGAGGCTGACCTCCGTTTGCCCTTCTTCCTCGCTTGCTCCTCCTTCTTCCTCTGGAATAGTTCAGCGATCCTCTTCTGATCCTTCGTCTCCTTCGGCGTTTCAGCATCCGCATCGTGGCGTGAGTGACGAGCGTTGCTTTTTTCGAGCGCCTCTTTCGTCCGCAGTGCAAAGCTCTCCGTGACCAAACACGTCTGCGTGATGACGCTCGTAGCCAATAACGCATGCTGCAGTGACACGTACCTGTAACTTGAACTTGGAGAGACTTCTGCCGCTCATGTCGAGGGAGACCTTCTTAGCTGCTTCTTCGTTATCAAAACCAAAAATAGCAAAGCCTTTCTCCTTGCTCATCACGCTGAAGACAATCGTGCCGTAGAGCGACAGTTTGGCCCTCAGCGACTGCTCCTGCACAGATGACGGCACTCCCCCCAGCCACACATATTTCGAAGGCACGGATCGGAACTTTATCTGCAAACCATTTTACGCAACGTCAGACGTCGAAGCAACTTTTCCATTTAACTCACAGAGATTTTGCAGGGGCCAAGGAAGTGGGCGTTCATCTCTCGATACGCCTTCATCACGCTGCTGGCATCCTCGTAAACGATCTCCGCTGAACTCATCTCCTCTTGGCGTCGATGCAGAACCACAGACTTGATCTTGCCGTGCTGCTCAAACACCATTTTGAGCGTTTTCTCAGAGATCTCGTCAGCCAAGCAGAGCACTGTCAGATTGGGAGCGCAAGAGGCGTCGACAGTGATCAGCATGTCCTCCTCCTGCTTGTCGCTCACAACTGAACTTTGACCTTTGCCTTTCAGTTGTTCTGTTCACAAACACAAAATTCACTCAATCACGGAGAATCATTTCACAAAAACTAACCTCGCTTCTTAATGACGCCAAACGTGAAAATGGTTTGGATTTTCTTCCCAGCAACGTCAACCTGAGAAAGAGAGAGCTCAAGAGGAGTTCGACCAAGAGTACTGTGCAAATACCTGCACCTGCTCATTGCTGGCTTGTCGCATCTTACGAATGGCGTCCTTGCCAACCGAAGAATTCTCGTAGAAAACCAGCGCCCGGTTGGTTTGACCGTCCACTAAAATGCGCTCCACGGGACCATACTGACCGGCATAGAGCTTGACTTGTGCCTCCTGCTTACCAGCGCCCTCCAGCCAAGCACAGGAGCCGTCGCCAATACTCTCGCGGTACACGATGCTGATCTTGTGGGCCCCAAACATGCAGCACACGGTGCCATGCACTTTGATGGCGTGTGCTGCACTGCACAGGTTGTCATACTCCAGACCCCACCCCTCCTCCGCCTGCCACAGACTCTGAGGACAAACACGCATGCACGACCGCTTCAAAGAGCAGCAAGTACACTGACCACCAGATAGCCATAGCGATTGAACAGCGGTCGCACGTCAGCCTCAACAGCCCACGAAGGGAAACCAATTGCAAGGAGACTGCGTGACGGCAGCACTCCACTCTCCATGGTCGGCTGAGATGAAGTATCTGAATAGAAAAACACGTTGCTAAGGAGGAGGAAGACAGAGGTGCTAGCTGCTCCTCACATGAGTGCCGCTTGGTGTACGCCTCCTGCAGCTTCTTCCGCTCCTCTTGTGTTTTCTCCAAATCTTCCTGGAACGCAGCCAAGCACTTAGCGCTGGCGTAATCCACCTGTACCTTTCCCGAGATGGACGGGATGGAGCAGTAGGCCTTGAGTTGCGAGTACAGATCATCAGCCGACTCCTGCTTCGCGTACGTCACAAAAGCGCGATGACGAATGCTGTCCAGACGAAACAGGGTCATCTGGCCGTGCTTCTGGAGGTGCTGCCTGAGAATGGCGTCCTGCTCAGACTGGAATGACACCTCCATCCACACCGAATTGGTTGGACAAGAGGCCGCAAATCCCACCTGCAACATACGTTCAACACCGTGACCCAACTGCAAGGGAACTGACCGAGAAATCCTTGCGCTGAATGTGTTTCATGGCGTGGACGACTGAGCTGATGTCGGGATACTCCACGTATGCAGACTGTCGATCGTCCTCCTTGATGTTTACTCCCTACAAAATCAACAATTGAGAAAACAGCGGATGAAAGTGACGCCATCTACCAGAACTTCCCCTCCATGTTTCTCTGCCTCCATCTTGGCCTCCGCTTCTGTGATCGGCTCACCTCGCTTCGTGATCATCAAGTAACGGCAAGATTCCTGAGAGAACACCGACAGCTCCTTCAAAGCTTTCGGTTGCGAGGTTTTATCGGAGTCTTGCGAGGTTTCCACGATGCCCCCCTGGTGCTGAGAAGACTTCTCTTGCGAATGGAACTCGTCCTGACTCAACTGACTCGCGAAATCCATTAGGATCTTGCGCTTATGCAGCATGCGGTCCCAGCAACTAAAGAGACGTTTGGCCGAAGCGATGCTTTCAAAGTACACCAAAGCGACATCCTTGCGTATGATTGGTCGCCTGGCAGCAGTCCCTGGCCCCGCCCCCCTCATGGCGCGCGTCACGATGTCTGGGTGCACGTCGGGAGGAATGCGCTCGAGCCACAAGCAGTTGGTCGGAACGTGCGGCGCAAAGCAAGGCTGAAAAAAACACCACTGATTGCAAATGGGCGACATTACAATGCAGTACCTTCACGGAGATGTCCGCCACAGTCCAGAGACCAGCTTCCACCACATTAGCGGCATCACCAAGACGGAGAAACTCAATGTAAATGGAGAGCGTGCCATCTTCAACTTGTCGGTAAACGTCCTGAAATAAGACACAAATGCATTCTGACAAACGCCGTTCAACCACTTACTATGACAATGCCCGCGTCTGCAAATGCTGTCATGAAAGTTTCACGCGAGAAACTAGCAAAGCTGGGATGTTTGATGAAGATGGTGCGAGTGGCAAGAGGATGTAGGGGGTCCGTTTCAGAGATGCCGGCATCCACTGAACGCAAGATTTTAAAACAGCCAGAAACGTCAACCAACTGACCTTTAGGAAGCTGAAGCTCACGGATTCTGGCCATGAATTCATAGAGATGTCGGTTGCAGGCAAAATTGACGGTCAGGAATTTATCGCTGCCCTTGGAATGCGAGAGATGATCGGCCAAAAGGTGCAGAGGAATCGCGCGCAGTTTGTTGTGCACCATTTCGCAGTGTGAGCTGCTGTCGTAGCGAACCAGGGCCTGACCCGCTTGAGGGAGACAGAAAAACTCCCGGAACGAAGAGTGATCAAGGAGCCACTTCTTGAGCAGTTCGGTTGTGAGTGGGGGACGAATGTGGCTGATGAGAAGGTCACATTGCGCTTTGTTCTTGGCAAAATCAATCTGCAAATGAACGCAACGTGAGTTCAGTGAGTAAACTCAACGCTGCCTCAGTTACAGTGAGATTCGGATGCTTCGCTTTGAGCTGTGGGACGAGGTGGAAAAAGGCTTTGATGGCGCTTGTCTCGAGGAAGTAGTGCAGGAACCAACACTGGTTGTAGCGCTTGAGCAGCTGAAACGGCGGAGCAATACGAACTGAGAAGAAGTCAGTGCAGCTGCACTCACCACTATGTCGCCAAACGGCTGGAATATTTCTCCGAGGCTGTTCTCATCATTCAGCTTAGGATCAATGCCTCCAACAAACAGATTTCCACACGGCGCAAACTTAGTCTTTGGGCACATCTTGGCGTAGACATCCGGGTGATAAACTGAAGAGAGACGATCAGCTGACGGTCAGCTGAGAGGGGGAAGCAGCAAACAAACCAAATTGCGTGTCATCCCACGAAGCCAAAGGAGACGTAGCGTCAGATGCTGATTCAGCAACCAGCGAAGTTTCGCCCAAACAACGCTCAATGGCATGAGCTAAAGGAGAGCACACAAGAGGTCATTTAGGTCATCAATAATCACATTTCATACAATTCACAACAGCGTCACTCACTGAGCAGAATATGAGATACAATTTCAAATGATCAAAACTTACTTGAATGCACAAATCACAAAGTAAAACATCCATACAGAAAAGGCCAAAATGAGTGAATTTAATTTAATAGACATACAAACGCATATGCGCTTCTCCTGAGACCTGATTGCTATTTGCACAGTAAGAAACAGTACATGTCCAATAACATAGGCCTGGCAAAGGAGACAATTCATACATGGAGACAGTATTGATCAAAAAATTAAATCAAAATGAATGCAAGGTATTCTTCAAGATGCCTCTTCACTAGATGCCGGCCAATCAGCATATCTATGTGGTCCACGAATCAATGAGGCTGAAACAGAAATCTTGGTCAGAGTCAAAGTGTCACGTCCATAGTCCCCAGCGATACACAGTCAAGAGTCAATTCAGTCAACGAATCAAGAGTACAACAGGAGGTCCATAAACACATGTGGAAAGAACTTGAGCGTCTGGATGACATGAGTTCATCGTCCTACCTTGATCCATGTCAATCTGCTTTACGTTAATACGTTGTCCTCCCATTTTGAATCTTTCCTTCAGGTCAAACTCCCAGGCACTCTGCGCATCCTGGACACTGCAGAAGAAGGAAAAGCAGACGTCAATTGCAGAAAACATCAGACTGCAGCAACCATTAAACAATGAACTCCTCATGGCTCAAAACAAATTTGAAATTCTTGATTCGAATATAAAACAAAACCAAGAGCCGATGAGAATTCATTGCGATCAACTAGTATTTCAAAGGTTCAGTCGGATCTCGTTATTCCGGAGTTAATTTTAGGTAAAGAGAGACAGGGTTTGAAGTGAATTTTTCTTTTGTTTGCTAATCAGCCATAGAAATGAAACACAGAAGGTGATTAGATTAACCAGATCAGACGCCACCAATATCAACACATCACGTCAAAATATGTCTGATGCTCTAAGAAACCTTAACACCAGAATTCAGAATGACTTCCTTTCAACTTACCAAGTAAATTCTGATGTAAACATTAGCGCAGTCGGCTTTTTCTTACCTTCAGCTGCACATACCGCATTGCCTCAGTTAAATGTGCAGTACACACTGACAGAGACTCACAGAGCAGCATTTCACATTGAATAAACGCTCACTCCACTAACATCCTTGAAGAGTCCGAGCAAGCATTGTGCATTTTTTTTTATTGCTGCTTAAAATACTTTGGCGATAGTGCACATTTACCCAAATCAATGCCTGGTTTGATAGAGGTAGGGTTAGTAGAGAATGTGCATTTAACTGAGACAATACGGTACCCATTACACAAACAATAAACGAATCTCTACAAGCCAAGAGCAGACATGGTCGATAAGACCTTTAGCACTCTAGTGTGATACAGGCAAAAGAGAAGAAACAAGGGTCCAGGAGTTATTATGTGTTTGAGTCTTCAGCTCAACCATAGTGTGGCTCTAATGCATAACACGGTCGGAATGTGCTCATGATTGGCTTTCATTCACATCCTAAACCCGGCGGTATCCTAGCTCATTTGCTCGGATGCGGTTCGGTCTCATTGGCTACTTGGGCGAAACCTAAAAAAGGCCAGTGCTCTGAATCAAGAAGACTGAACGTTATGATTCTAGTGTCAGAAGAAGCACAATCAATACAACGGTTAATTTCACATTTAACAAATATCATCTCAATTTTACTAACGCGATATCTACTGTTTCACATATATGAGGTGAGGAAACAAAGAAATGCTAACTTTTTTAGTGGGTTTTCATTCTCCTGATTTAAATCTGCAAACAGCAGACAGCATTTATACAGTGAGAAAATTCATTCTTTCAAGCATAAGACAGTAGCACAGAGCGCCTGGCAGCAATGCACACTCACAGACAAAATTAGAGGATACAAATTCGGGACATCAGCCTACACTGTGGTATCAGATTGCAGTCAAATCAGCCATGATTTAAAACAATGGTTGATTTTGCCAGGTAGAAATACTGGGTAGATTGATATACATGTAATAATTAGATATTTACGTATAGATTGAACAAAACAAAGTTTGAAAACAGTTGCCTTAAAACCTTCATCATGAAAATAATATTTAAAGCAAGTCAAGACACGGCTTCGGTCCTGAGACCGGGCTGACATAAAATACTCAGAATTAAAAGCAGAGAATCTTTGTAAATAATCAATAAGATGAAATTGCACAAAATTAGATTCATTGCAGCATAGTTGAACAGGTAAAATATCAGCATATTATCATAAGAGGAATTAAATCTCTCAAGGATAGCAGATATTGACAACTTACACTGTTGATGATGTAATTATAGCATACAGTCAAAGCTCGCTATAACGAACCTTCAGGGGCCATAAAAATTAGTTGGTAATATCAGGAGTTCTATACATCAGGAAAACTTAGAAATTTCTCTGATCGCGTAAATACGTTATGATTCATAGTAGTGTAATGATTCCCCATCAGCATATTAATATCTTCTCTTGTGATCAAAATTAAGCTAATCCAATTGTAATAAACATAATTGATTAATAATGTGATTATATATGTTAGCACAAACACAAAATCAAGTATTAATTGTTTGAAACTTTAAGTCTATGAACTTCATGGTGTGAGATGACTGAGATCTCGATGTTGATCAACCAGAGAGGCAACGTATGACAGCAAGTCGTCCTCACACGCAATGCGAGTGAGGAATCGACTCGCAAACAGTTAACAATGGCTTGATGAGCAGACACTATAGAACTTTCCTATTGTAAGTTCGTAATAGCAGGAGTCTCTGCTCAGGGGACTGGACTCAGGGTTCATATTAACCCAAAGTTCAAACAATGCGGAGTTCGTATTATCCGATGAACCTGTAATGTTAAAAGGTAGGGGTCTGGAAGGGATCCCAAAAATAGTTCTATATAACCGGAAGTTCTATATATCCGAGTTCATAATAGCAAGTTTTGAATGTAGGTGAAAAACAATTCTATGACCAATACATCATCTGACACTTGGCCATAACGGGGGAACAAATTTGGAGCAAGCAATTGCCTGATATGACCAATTACTGTCCAACATTTTTCATGTCAAAAACCACTGTAAAACACTATATTTTTGCTGAGAGATCTATTTTTCTCCAAAGTCACTATTTCCTAGCAATGGTTTAAACCTTGTTAAATGGTTGGCTCGATTATTTTTAGAGTAAGTATATGGCATGATTAGGTCACTCATTTTCGCAAATTTGAATTCCGACAAAATAAAGTGTTCTCCAGTATCTAGGTTCAAAAGTGACAACAATCGTGGCTATTAATACTGTAGAACAGGAAATTTTTCGGTTTTATGGCTCAGGCCTTCATTCGCGGTACCAATTATTTGAGGTCATGCGTAGGGTACGTGATACGTGATGGGATTTTACCGCTCCACCCAAACCAATCGGATGATACGGGCGCCAGTCATGCGTAGGGTTATACAGTATAAGATCACCCAGAAAGATTTCGCGGGTATTTAATTTACGCGGTGACTGCGAATATAGCAAAAATTTCCTGTTCTGCAGTATGCAGAATGATCATTCATGTCATACACAACATCTGTTGTTTTGAATCGTTTGTGTTGAATAAAAGAATGGCACACAAAATACAAAAAGGAATTCACAAAAATGTTTAGTCAGATATTTATTCAAAATGGTATGGAAGTACAGGAAAAAAAGCACAATCAGAAAACACTGGGATTGGTGACAAAAATTAATCAGCATTTAATGAATCACACTACGATTCAAATATCAATGTATAATGATCAATTAAAAACCAAATTCAACTGTTCCAATATTTCTTGCTTATAGCATTATTTTATAAATGAAGTGAAACTCAAGAGGACCAACCTAGCGAAAGGGTTCTTTATCCTGCATATGCAGTAGTACACAGTGCCCAGCCTTGCTATGCAGTTGGGCAGCACTGCACTCACAAATTTAGAATAGTGAACCCACAGATACCTACAGGTTAAGGCTCCAAGTAAACTAAGCAATGAATAACAAAGATGTGCTCAAGTAGACTTAATGATGTTAGCAATGTTGCAACACAAATTTTGTTTACTCCAAAACTTTACACATGCAACTTTGTTCTTCTCTTTAGAGTGGATTTAAAACATCTTTTGTTGATTCTCATCCATTATTATGCATTCAAGCGATTGATTGTCTTGATAATAACTTTATCATTGCTTTTACATGTATTATTTCTGTAAAGCGTGCCAGAGACTTTTTGTTAATTTTATGATCGCTATATAAATAAATGTATTATTATTATTAATTGTAGGAACAAATTTATTTTGATATTCGGATTCATTGCACCCTATTCATTTGAAGCCGAAGCTTCGGTAAAATCAGAATTCGTGGAAGTCTGAAGTCCAAAGCCCAAGTTTCAGTCATTACTAACCATGTATGAATTTATTAATAATCCCAAGACAAACATTCCCTGGATATTTCATGAGATACCAATACTTGTAATAAAATAAAATAAAATAAAACAAAGAGTTTGAACAAAAATTATCAAATCAAATTACAATTACGGCATAGCATATTTTGTGGGCAAGAAGATCCAATTCCTAATGAAAGGGGGAAAATGAGTGTAAAATTATGAAATCCAGAATCCACAAGAAATGAATGCTGTAAAAGGAGAAAAAAATATATAACAGCATCTCTACCACCCTATTGCTCAAATAAATATAATAATTTTAGATATTTGCAAAATGAAAAGAAATTTAAAATCAATTAAAAAGCTAAACAAAGCTAATATCTTCTAAAGCATGATCATGTCCTAGAGCATGACTGTTTTAAGATGGACTCCTCGTAACCCTCTTGGTTGAAACAGGCAATTTGTCTAAAATACCCAAGAACATTTGCAGCACACCATGGCCTAAAGGGTTATAATCAAGAGTTTGAGAAGGCCAACTGTATCATTTGCAGCACCCCATGGCATAAGGGGTCACAATTTCCTGGATCTTCTTGTGTTCAGACTAGGAACTTAAGAGTTTGAGAAGGCCAACTGCCTGTGGCCCAATAGTAATCACTCAAAGTGGCACAACTCATGCAGCGAGAGACCCAGTGACAGGTACTTAAAATAAGAACTCCTTTTCCTATGGACTTAAAAGCTTCGCTGATCTGCTAACTATAGAGGGAAACATGACCATCCACATAAAATACTAATTAACTGCAAAATTAAGGAGAGACAGATTGCAAATACAAAAGAGCATGTTTGTAATGATGTCTCATTCCTGAATCCTGCACAGACTATGCTTCCGCTAGCCGCTCGCCACCTTCGCCATGACGAGAACTTAACAGATATGGCGAATAAAATTCCACGGCCCATTCGCCACTGTGTCGAACGATTTTCGTGCCGTGCTCATGGCGGGAAACGCCACCTAGCGAGTCTTGAGCGAATAAAATGAAATGCGCATGCTGATTGGTTCACACACGAAGAGAGCTTGTCTCTGATTCGCCGTTTTACAGGTCATCAGATCTCGGTCAATATTGTTTACGTTTGCCGTCTCTTGGTTTCGCTTGCTCCTCATCAGCTGTTAAAAATGCCGAAAATTACTGACTTTTTAAAGAGGAAGGGTGATCCCCCCGAAGCAGGGCAAATCCCAAGGGTTCTTTATTCTGCATACCACCATAGACAGTAGTACACAGCGCCCGGCCTTGTTTCACAGTTGGGCAGCACTGCAGAGTCACCGAAGAATTACAATTATAACGGATTACAATTATAATTCACAATCATAACGCCCGTGGCCTGATTGGGTCTCAAACCCGGGACCTCGACCCCGACAGTCGGCATTGGATTGTAGTCAGCGGGTTAACACACCGAGCTATCCGGTGCCCCTCTTGTCTTTTGAGATGTTATTGTACATGTATTACTTGATGGTTTCCCAGCAGGAGGTCAAAGATTTTTGTATTTTGCATTATAGTATGTATAACACTATGCCTTTTTCGCCATGTGAGTTCTTAGTTTATAAATATGTAAGCAAGCTTGGTCTCCTTTCTCAACGAATCTCAGTCCATAAAGATTGGGTTAGAAAGTGGGTATGATAATTGTGGCTACTAAAGTTATAATGTGGCTAACAAAATTGCTAAGCAATTAGCCACTATGACTAGAAAAAAATCAGGCATAGCGGAAGCAGACAGATATCTGGTTACTAAAACATTCACTGCAAGCGGGCTCATTGAAAAACTGCTTTGAATATATGCACACACAAAAATACATGTTCTACGGAACTATTATAAAGGTTTTATAGGTAAATCAAACAAGGCAGATAAAACTGGAGCCAGTTATATTTGACCTGCCCAACAATAAAATACGTTATGATATTTAAAAATAAATTAAAATTGTCATATTATGGTTTCTTCTTAGAACACAATCCTGCCCACAGCTTCATCCTGGTCTTCAATATAAGCGTCCTTCACAACATTTCTTTGGAATATATTCCAATGTCTCTTCATTTGAAGGCGAACTTGAATCTCCCAAATAGGATTTTTCTTTTTCCTTTCCAAGATATATGTAATAAGTGAATGGTTGCCTGGTGTGTCATGTATATAGGTGTTTGGAATATTGCTGCAGAAACATATAAGAACTGCTAGAAAAGATCTAGCGGTTCCTATATTTATCATTCTTCTTGGGAAATAAAGCTGAAACAGAAGAATTCAACCCCATCCCATACAGCTTATAACATCCTCATCAAGTCACCTTAGCTAAATACAGTCAAATTGCATCTAAAATAATTTCAGTCCAAGTCAAAGCCAACACCAAGTCAAATATGAAACCAACCTGAGGAAAGTGAGGATTGCCCACCGCCCAGCAGCCTTGTCAGCTCTGATGGAGACTTCGATATGACGTGATATTTTGTCAAACATCTTTTTCAGCATGGCAGAAACTTCATAGTCTGAAGAAGGAAAAATAAAAATGCTCGTGAGTCCGAATCTTATAGACTATGAACAAAGAAACACAAATTTCGAAAGAACGTATCATGAAAATTACAATGTTATTATCTTACCAGTGAATTTGTTATGAATATTCATCACTTTCAAATATTTGCTGTAGTGCGTAAGCTTTGAGGAAACAATCTCTGCGGTGGTCTTTTCTTTATTCTCAACTTTCTTCTCCTTTATCTCCACTTTTTTGGTCTCCTCTTTGACATTCTTATCTTCTTTTTTTTTCTCCTCTTCCTTCTTCTCTTCTTTCTTCTTCTCATGGCGCGGCTGATCTTCACTTTTCTTTCTATCCTCATTAAAATCCAGTTTATCTGTCTCGTTCTCTTCTCTTGCAGGTTTCTTTTCCTTCTTCACCATTTCAGCGGATTTTTCCTTCGGTACCACAACCTCCCAAGGTTTACTGGGGTTATATGCAAAGTCAACCTAATTAGAAATGAAAATTAATTCAACAATTAGCAACTGAATGACAACCTCACCTCAAACTTGTAAGATGAGACGCCCTTGCGGATGGTAGCAATGGCCGTTCTGGCTGAGTCAACATCCGTAAATGTTGCATCAATGAACGTCCCTTGGTTGGACCATTGCACATTTGGATTCAAAAGGAGCACTTGCAGTTCTGCGACTGAGAAATCTTCCGTGCCAAGGTTTTTGAAAGCCAGAGACTGAGAAGGCTGAGCGCCATAGCACAGCTGCATCTTAGAATTGTGCAAACGCTCGCCATTCATTTCATTAATTGCTTTGGTAACGCCTTCAACGGATCCAAAAACCAAAAAAGCCATTTTCCTGGAGTGCGATGACTCTTGGAAGTGAACAGGCACCTGTGAAATAAATAACTGAACAATGTAACAAATAATGTAAAACTTGGATGAGACATACCACAACCGAAGTATAGGCGGCAAAAGCATTTTTCACTTCCTCGTCACTGACGTCAACAGGCAAGTTCTTGATGCAGAGGCAGCGCGTGGCCTCCAGATCATTTGGATGCGCCTTGGAGCTAAGAAATATAAAAATATAACACCATTCTTAATGATAATATGACCTATGACTCACGCAGATCTCTTGGGCCAGGATATTTCAGGGACCCTAGCAGCTGGATAAGCTCTGTAAATTGACTCAATGTCATCCTTGCAAGCAAAGTCAACCTGGAATTTACAGATGAAAAGATGCATTGATTCTCTGCTGTTTAAACTTACTTTGAGCTTGTACTTCCACAAGCCACTGGATATTTTTTCTAATGCCATTTGAGCAGATGACTCCATGCTATACACAATCAGCGCTCGTTTGATGTTCTTGGGGTTACAAATGCCCTTGATAGGCCCACACTCCATCAGCCGGCTCTCAAAGGCATCCCAATTTGGAGGCATCTCTTCCAGCCATAAAGCATTGCAACGCGGCACAGCATTAGCAACCTTCTCCACTTTGACAGTGAAGCCATGGATTGACTGCATAGAAAGCCCTTCATAGGCTTTTTCAGCAGTCGCAACAGAATCAAATCCAACTTTCATTGAACGAGTCAAAGTGTATTCTGAGATTTGTGACAAAGTTTCAACAAACTGTGAAAGAGAGAATTAAAATTGATAATCAGTAAAAATATGAAAATGAATCAGCATTCACCAAAGGTTCCACTGTGCATCCAGACCTGAGCAACAGAAGTCTGAGCTCTGACGCAGACAGAGCAACAGGCAAGTCTGAGAATATCAAGGTTCTCGTCATCGTGCTCCTGTGGCTACATAGACATAAACATTGAGACACAAAATTCAGCCAATCATAAAACTCCTTACAAATTATCTGAAGACAAAAGTTCTGGGAACTGCATTCCAATCTTGAGCTTGTTACACATGATGAGATCCTCTTTACACGCAAAATCCAGCTACAAAAGCCATCAATTAATTCACTATGCAAACAGAAGAGTATCAGATCTCACCACAGATGAAGCAATTGGCAGAAGTGAATCAGCTTGCTTGCAGCGATTCATAGCAGCAACAGCTGAACCAACATTGCTGAAGAAGAGCACACCGTATTGGATCTCATCAAAGAACTTGTGCAGCAATAAACGTTGAGCTTCATTGACAAACTTCACAAGAGCATTGAATGAGGAAGAGGGAGCGTGGACCCACAATGCATTGGTGTGAACAGCATTAGCAAAATCAACCTGAAACAAGAGCGTCAACACGGATGAAACAACAACAAAAATCACTCACAGATACTCTGCTCTGACCAACTCTCTCACCATCCAAAGACAACATAGCAAGGATTGTACTGTTCAGATGTTCATAAGCAGCAAGCACTGAAATGCTTGATTTGTTGATTGTTTGAGGCAGAATCAAAATGTCCTGACAAAAAGAAAGAAAGGCGCCTCATGTTTTATCCAGTTCAAAGGCTAACTTACCCTAGTTGAGCCATAAGCATTGAGCATGTCTCTCAGGCTTTGAATATTCCCAGTGGTCTCTAAACCATGAATGAGCATTGCTCGCGTGGCTTTTGGGTGATTGGGGGACCAATGTTTGCCAGGAGGAGGGAGAAACAAAGGGGAAGTGCTTGCTGTGGAATCAAGGTTTCAGTGAAAATCTAAATGCTGAATGAATACGTACGTATGCCATAGTGCTTCTTACGAATAATCTTGGACCCCAACAAGCTCCTCTTTGATGTGTCTAACAATGCCACAAAAGCGTCTTCAGGCCTAAAATTTCAACAATTATCTATTGGCTAATATATTCTGTGAGAAAATACAAACCGCTTGAAGGTGACAATTGCCTCTCTCTCTCTTCCGTGCCCCATAACACTCACTGAGATGACATGACCAAATGATTCCAGCTCCATCGCGAGACATGCTCTGACTTCCTTATCTGCCAAGCAACAAAGTTAACTGAGACCACTGAAGATTCATGTGAAATTAAATACCAGAAGCATTCGTTGGTAAATTTTGAACTTGTATTCCGTAGAAAGTGTTTTCAGACCCCCCCATATCCGGCTTCAGACTGACGGAAGCAACACGTGGAGATCTGGATCGATGGTGCTTCGGGGAGCGTGACCTGCTCCTGCGATAGCTCTCCCGTCTGCGATAATCAGAATCCTTCCGGAATTCTGGGGATCTTGAGTGGCGCGTTTCCCGTGGCCAAGTGGGAGAGAACCTGGATCTACGTCTGCGCTGCGGTGAACGAGATCTCCTACGATCAAAGGATTCCCGGCTACGATCGTGAGACCGTCTGTCATCATTTAAGCGTCGATCATCACTGAAACGTCGATCATCAGTTGAGCGACGGTCGTCATTGGAACGACGATCTTTTTGGCGATGATCAATGTCAGCAGTGTATCTGGGAGGAGAGCGCTTGTGCGTTGAAGGCGAGCGGGAACGCTTCTTGATGGTCACTTCCCGAAGCTTGACCTCTGGCTCTTTGGATGGCAGTGCTTCTTGTTGCAGGGGAGGGACTGAGTTAACTTTTGGCTTAGGACTGAACAAACCGCTTGTTAACGATTCTGTGTCGTTTATTTGAGTGTCTGTTGTCACAGGTCCGAATATATTAATTTTGTCAACGGGACCAGATCTTGAAGCAGGGCTTGGAGCAGATTCACTTGTGGCAGTCTCTCTTGGTTTAAACTGTTTGTTGACAGTTTGTATTCCTGTCAATAGTTTAATATGGTTCCTGAAATCACAATTGAAAATAACTTTTTTACAATATTTGGGGCTTGGTAAAGACTCACTGTAGAAGACCAAGATATTTAGAGCCACCGGGTACCTCTTCCTTCGAGGAAGGTTTCATTTGTTTAGGCTCCCTATGCAACTCCCTTTTAACAGGAGAGGGTTCTGTTATTCCGTCATCGTCATCATAGCTTTGGATCATCCCGAGGGAAGTAGGAGGCTTCTGCCTAGATTCTGCTGGCTTCCAGCCAGTTTCAACGTCATCTTGAGCGCCAACAGGCTTCCAGCGATCATCCGACCGTGTAAGCTGACCCGGTGGCATTGATCTGCGCGGAGGCTCTGGCTGCTTTGGAGGTTCTGGGCGCAGAAGGGGTTCATCATAAGCCCTGCGAGCAGCGGAGAAACTTTGAGCCTCTCTACTGTGCTCGCCACGATAGTCAGAATCCCTCCGGCGGTAGTCTTGATCATGAGGATATTGTCCCTGAGTTCGCTTTGATGCGCTCTGCAATAAGATCATTGGTTTATCATATAAGTTTCTTATAAGCAATTTTATATCGTAATATTTGTTTCTAAAGTAAATGTTAATTGCTATAACTGTTCGACACGACCAATGAATAAACATTATACGGCAGATAATCCATTAGATACATGAGCAATAACACTGACCCTGTCGAACAACCTGTCATCGTGATCAAACGATTGCCGACGCTCTTGGGAGGGGGAGTTGGAATGAGAGTCGCCGTGAATCCGTTTGGTGCAGATGGCCAAAAGAACTTGAATGATTTTCTCAACTTTCCGTGTGCGCTCAGATTCAGGGAAATTTTCTTTTAGAAAATTGAGAGATATCTCAAGGCGGGCTTTAGAATCTCGATAGTGGTCATGGGATCGTTGTTCGGTGATATTTTGAGATATTTTTGAGACTTCTTCTTCAACCGCTTGCAAAGCGGCCTCCATTTTCTCTGACTGGATATCGTCAATCTAGCCCGCAATATCGAAACACACTTGATTTTCGTGAAAGCGATGCAACCAGAAACCATGAACAAATGAACAGACTTTTTCTTCTTGTTGAATTTCTTAACACTGCTTAAAAAAGACATTCGATTGTTTTTGGTAATAGACAAGCATCTCTTTGAAGTGGTAAACCACAGGGATCTGAATTCTTATGTTGGTGTTAGGATGGTAATTACACACCAAACAAATCCGTACTTGGCTTAGTGGCTCAGCAGCATCGGAGACGCACGTGTTCCCCCTGACGGTTCTCCACAACTAAACACCGAGCCAAGGGATCGTGACCTCAGCTCGAGGCAGCAAAAGGGTCAAAGCGATGGAGCCATTGATCATGTGATCACTCTGGATGAACTGATTGATAGGCCGACACTACGCGAATTATAGAACCGATGCTTATTCTCCACTTCACACATGCAACAAATATCCACTCATGCGTCCACCACTCTCATCACGGAAGTAGCGAGGGAAGTAACGGCCTCCCTGCTGTTGCTGCATTTGGCCATTCTCCTCTCCTTGAACTTGGTGTATAGGAGGTCCTCTCAGGCCCCCACGGCCACCATGGAAGGTTCCCCTGTCAGGCAGTCACGCATTGTAGGGCCATTGAACTGACGCTTCGAGCAGGGTCGCCAACAAGATAAGTCTCCACAATGTGCAGGATCAACCATGCCTCCTTCCCCGGGGACCGATCTCCTCCACCACGGGTCATTCCCCTGTCTCTGGGGGCTCCACACATTGGTCCAACTTGCCCTGGACCAGAGATTCGTGGGCGGAAATGGCAACGATCAGCTGCATATTTGCTGCCCTGAACTGATTCTCCCTTAGGCTCAGTGACATTTGCTGCCTGATTGCCCTTCTCGGCCTTCACTACATCAAACTCCACCTTCTCACCATCGCCTACGCTGCACGCTGCGCAAGTACTTGTGAAGGTTGTTTTTCACAATGGCTGTCTGATGGACAAACACATCTTCTTGTGTGACATCCCTATTAATAAACCCATATCAACTCCTCACGTTAAATCACTTTGAGATTTGACTGGGTTGATTTGCTCTTGTTGTTCTGTGATACAGCTTAACTCAATCTGAAGGTCGTGGCATGGTGGGAACTATGTTGGTGGGTTGGCATTCAAAAAATAGGTTTCGTCTGTAAAGATGCTATCAAAAACGCTTTTTTTTTTCAGCACCTGAGATTGTCCCCCAACTATGGATGTCATTGTCTCATCGTCATTCTTTCTCTTGCTTTAATTGGTCAGTTTTGTACGGCAGTTAATATGCTTCAAAAACAATTTGAGATTTTTTTGCTTTGCCTGCAACATTGGTCTCAAAGTACATACTAGTACTTAGTGTTGTAAGGTTTCTAAGTTCTGTGTATCTGGCCACATCCTCCTCTTGTTTGGCAAAACCTTTTCTTCAGGCGAATGAAATCTTGTCTTGTGTTAACGTATTTTATCTTATTATCATAAAAACAAACATTGCCACCAATAAGAAATCAGTGTCAGTTAATAGGTGCGTCTGCTAGCCACAACTGATGGCAGTCACAAATTTAAAAAAAGTTGTCTATGATGGCAGCCAATCATGATATGACAGCGGCTGTGTCTTAAAGTCTTGCCAGCTGATGGTGGCCGTGGCTCACGGTTTCCATCATTAGTCCGGTTTGCCCAGAAACACAAGTGTTTTGTTCCCAGTAGCCGGCTTTCTTCAATCAAATTCATGGTCCAATATCCACTCATTGGGCACCACCATATTCACAGACTGGCATCTGGGGTTGAGAAAAACTTGTCTTGCCGGAAGCAATGCTGGACATATTTCCATAAAGCTGCATAATCTGATAATACGTATATACAGCATTGAAAATACGTACTTATCTTCAATACTAATGTTTCGACACCTTCATTGGAAATCGTTTAGCCATTTTGACTATGCCATATATTCACAATGGCTGCGCGATCATCGGATATGCTACTGTTCTTTAGCTGTGGTTCTTAATTGATTGAAATAGAAACCAGATATCAAGAAAATGGACACGGCACTGACTGCCGTAGAGAAAGAGGTGTACAACCTCAGTTTGCAAATTGCGCATCTGGACACTGCAGAAGATTTCGCTCGGACGAAAGCAAAACTGCAGGTCAAAGTTCAAATCTGAATCAACTTCAACCTATTACTAGTATTAGTTAAGGTTCAACTTGCTTAGTGGTTACCATGGTTACTAGTTGAAGCCATTAAAATTTGAAACATGATAATTTATGACACATGTATGGAGACCAGCTTTTACGCAACCAGATATAGTAATGGTATAGTCATATACAGTGTGGCAGGGGCACCGAATAGCTCAGAATCAGTGGGTTTAACCCACAGGGAGTCTTTACCAGTCGGCTCTGGATACATGAAGTGCCTATGCAGCCTTCTAGACAGTATATAATAATATCAAGGGAAGTCACTGATTTCTCAGAATAACAATAACAAAGCCTCGGAGGCCACATTCCTCTCACGGGAGAGAGCTGAGGCTTCGGATCTGGCAAGATTATGAATAAATGAACCTATAGACACCAAAAACTCTGCACGGCAGTGACTAATTACTAATTAATTGCACAAAAATGCTTTCATTTCCAAAACGACCAGCAACGGGTACGATGGCTGCAGCATTCGACCTTCACCTTAACAAGCCGCTCATTGATTGATCAATAATAGTTCAGCTGAGAAATGCAATTGAAATTAATCAAAGCATTCATTCCTTAGAGATCAGTCCAGCAGTATGATTTTATAAATTATTCCATGCATACAACAGTATTCAGATAATTTTATAGTTCGAAGTACTAGTTAAATATTCTAAAGTTATTAGATAGATAACAAAACATGTTGTGAGGTATATACAGTAAAACCTCGATGTATCGAACGTCCGTCCCTCGAATGTCTCCCTGTGTCGAAGTGTTTTCGAAGTCCCGACGATTCTCCTATACTTTACTATTAGCATTAACATCCGTCCCTCGAACGTCTCATTCTCGAATTTATCCTTGTATCGAAGTGTTTTCTGTGTCCCTGAGACATATTTTTGATCTGTAGTTTGAAGGGGAAAAATTTGATGAGCATCTTTCTCAGTTTGGTAACTTCAAAGAGAGAGAGACAGTCAGTTGTTTTCAAAGCATCAAAACATCTCCGCCCCCACAAAGCAGTCGGCAGCCTTTATCTCTCCTCTGTTTAAGTTGCGACCCCAAAGATCAACGGACCGTGGATCTCAACTAAGCTACAAGGCATTGTTGTTAGTGTATCTGTGATTATCTTTGATGAATGATCGACAAAAAACCCGACCAGAGCTTGGCTGACTCCTAAAAATCAATAGACCGCGGATTTTGACTAAGGCATTGTTGTTGGTGTGCTTGTGATGATGTTTAATGAATTGCCGACAAAAGAGCGTGCGCATTCGAAGCTAGAGTTAATTAAAGAAATCTAGCCTTAGATCTACACGTTGACAAATATTTGTTAATTAAAAGTTTCAATTTCAATTTCTCTTAATCATTTCTTTGGTCTAGATTTCTTGTAAGTCATGAGATCGCGGTTCATAGTTTATGAGTTCATAACGCATGCAGTTAATCATAACACCAGAGCACGGTTTGGAATCATAACAGTCCTATCATAACGGCCTCGATCTTTCCGTCGGAGTATCCTTGAGTCGAAGTATTTGAGCTAACCCCACGAACTTCGACACATCGAGGTTTTACTGTAAAACGATTCTAAACATATACACCAGAGGGCGCTGTATGTGTCGTCTGTTGATTTCGGTCAAGTCAACTTACATAAATGCAATGTGTCTTCTGACTCTAACTCCTTTTTCTAGTATATTTCATGCTCAATTTGACTCTCAGAATAGCTTTTATTATTTGAGAGACAATTAGAGACAGGATGTTTCACTATAAAACTATTCTGTTCTATTAAGAATGTATCCTAAGCTCTACACTTTTGCTGCTCCATTCCGGTTTTAAGGATTTTATTTCGACATTTAGCGATCGTGAGTTCACTGAGGGCTGAAAATTTGCTGTGGTCCAACAAAATGGATGCATCGTACCCGTTGCTAGTCGTTTTGGAACTGATTGTATTTTTGGGCAATTAATTAGTAATTAGGCGTTGCGTACGAGGTTATTGACCACAGTGTCAATCATTTTATTTATTGGTCATCTTGCCAGATTCGAGGTTTTGGCTCCTTTTGAGGAGAAGATTGCTTTCGAGGCAAGCATCCTAAGATTGGCACGAATCAGTGACTTCCCTTGATATTATATCTATAGACAGAAAGCATTCACTGCATTGAGTTTTGTCCATATCTGCTCACTCACTGGTAGGGCCCCCTGTGGTTTAACCGGCTGACTGCAATCCTATGCCGATCGTGGGGGTCAATGTCCTGGGTTCGAGACCTGATCAGGCCACGGGCGTTATGATTGTGAATTATTATTGTAATTCATTATAATTGTAATTCTTTGGTGACTCTGCAGTGCTGCCCAACTGCGTAACAAGGCCGGGCGCTGTGTACTACTGTCTATGGTGGTATGCAGGATAAAGAACCCTTGGGATTTATCGATAAGAGTAGGGGGAAACCCCGGTCCTGGGCCTTCTGTTCTGGCGCCCGTATCATCTGATTGGTTTGGGTGGAGCCGTAAAACCCCATCATGTCTCGTTGACAGCCAGATCTATGAGCATATACAGTGTGGCTGAAAAGCGCAGTCATTTACATTAAATATTAATATGCAGGTACCATATTAGCTCACAATCTACATTCAAAGTTCAAGTTCAAAGTTCATCCAATCCATGGGCATATTTTTCACTGAGAACCGGAGTCCGATTCTGGTTTCTCTTTCGGACCAAGTCTCAGTCACGTGTGATCATGATGTGCTACAAGTGACAAGATCTCGCTTGTCACATGCGACATGGTCATGATGGTGGAGTTTCTGTGCTACAGCATTGTATGATTGTTGTTAAGATAAACCTAACCAAGTCTCGTGTGATTTAAGAGGCACCAGAGTCTGGTTCCGGGACTATAGTGAGATTTATGAAAACCAGACTTTGATTCTGAGTGAAAAACACGCTCATGGCTCTTGGCATGATAAGGTAAATGTGATTTTCTAAAAATTTTAAACATGTTAGAGGCGAGCTTAGAGTAATTCAAAGAGAGATATAACAAAGTGCTGTTTGCTGTATATTACTAAATGAAGTAAAACTGTAATTTACATAAACTGATAAAGATGATACATGTAAATAATTGTGTAAACATTTCTTGAATCTTAATCATGTATATATTTACAGGTCTCTGTTGACTTTGTACGAGTGAACTTTCCGGCAACATCTCGAACAAAAGCGCTCGAGGCCTCGATTGCCACTTTGCTCCGTACGCTGACAGTTCTAGAAGAGAAGAGTTTGAGCAAATCGAGCGCTTCTCCCTCTTACAAAGAAACACGGCGTGTCACCGTAAGTCCTGTTGCTGTCAATTTCCTCTTAATCCTCTCTTAATTTCCTCTTAATTTCAAAATATCGTCAGGTGAAATCATCACGCAGCTATGACTCCAGTGCTTCGTCTTCTCAGAGGAGGTCATCGGCTGACGCAAAACCATCTTTGGTTTACGATAAAGGCTGGGAGGAAACCTCTGAGTACGCCCGAGCGGAGAAACGCCGTCACACCCCGAGTCCTGAGCTTCCGAGGAGACAGTCACGACATGAAGATATTCCTCTTCTCAGCAGAACGCGATCTCCGTCTCCGCCTCCTCAACGTGAATACCAGCGCGTAACAGAGCGTGAAGAGAGTTATCGTAGGTCTCTGAGGGATCGGTCAGCGTATGATGCAGATGCGTACTCTCCTGATCACCGCAGACATGAGCGGGCGTTGTATCGGTCAAGGAGCAGGGAGAGAAGGGATGACCGCTATGACCGCGAGGCATACCGCGAGGACACGCGGCGGTCACATGACGATTATCGTGAAGACTCTTATCGGAGGTCAGATCGATCTCCCGAGCGAAAGGACGCTCGCAGAGACCGTTATCGTGATCAGCAGGATGTCTACAGTCGTGAGACAGAATATCCACGTGAGAGCTACCCACCTGCCCCTGCCCCTGAGTACACATATGAACCTCCTCCAAGCTCAGCCTATGCCTACACTCAGCCTGTTTCTGCTCCCCCTCCAGCCTACTCCTACCTCCCTCCTGCTGCCAATCCCTACTCACTCCCTCCTCCCCCTCAGATGGCTTTCCCTCCTCCTGTTGCTTCCCAACCCCTTTTTCCAATCACCCTGCCACCCCCGCAACAGACTTTCCCGACTATCCCGGCAACTCTCTCCAATACTCCGCCCATCCTCAAATCAGCTCTCAAGAAGACTTCTGCGCCATCTCAACCCACGTGGGAGAATAATTCTTTTGCGGTTCCCACTGTGGCTGAAGTGCCACCTCCTGCTCAGAGCGAAGTGACGCCTGTCACTGAAGCTGACAGGATTCTTGATGAAATGTCTTCAGAGGAAGCAACCAGAACGCTCATTTTCAGCGACCTCAGCCCTAAAACGATGGATATTGCATTCAAGATTCTTTTGCTGCATTATGGGCCCATAGAGGTAACGTAGAGCGCTTCAATTTGTTGCACTGTTCATTTTCTTTCCCTTGTCAGAGTTATGAGTTCTACATCTGGCCTGGCGTTACTCACCGTGGGGCCAAAGTGGTCTATGAATCTCTGCATAGTAGCGTGACGGCTAAAGTGAGGATGTCTGGAATTGAACACCTTGGAAGCATCATTCAGGTACGTCTCAAAATGTTGAATTGCGTCGTAATCGATGCTTTGATCGTAGGTTTCGTTTGGTAATCTTGTGGTTGGCAAAGTGCTTTTCCTGGAGGACGTGCCGGCTGACTTCAACCATGATGACATCACTTCTAAATTCCGCTTGTGTGGGCGTGTCACTCGCGTTTCTCTGTTTGCTCAGAGAGCGATTGCGATGGTGTTCTATGAAGATGAAGACACAGCGTTACGCGCTCTGTCGTACATGCGCATGAACAGCAAGCAGGCGGCTGGTATCAAGGCAAGCCGCGCTCACTTCACATTCTCATCTGCTAATATTCTGATCCATCAGGTTGACATGTGTCGCGCGTCAGATTACGCCATGTTTGGCGAACAACCTCCGGAAACTGAGGCCATGAGGTACGAGGAATATGTTAATCTGCTGACTTAATCCTTTTGTTCTCTTCCCAGCGCTGCAACTCCGACGGTTCCTTCGTCATTGGATCAGCGCATTGAGAGACTGAACAGCGGCCTCCTGCCATCAGTGGAGCCCTCTTCTTCATTGGTCTCTGTTCCTACCAACGAAAGCATGTCTAGCACTGGACTACGCAGCATTGAACTGAATCCTTTCGCCACGGGTTTGAACCCTGAACTTGACCTTATCATTGAAGGCATTCCCGTTGCACCTGATGGTCAGTGAATTGCGTTCGTTTTGAATCATGTCTGAATGGCAAATGTTCTCTATGGAGCACCGTATTCTATACTTACAGATATATTTGAGATAGAAAAATATCAGTTCATTGTCTTAGATGACAAGCAACTCCAAGTGTGAATAATGATTATGTCATAGATTAATCCCTTTCTGTTTGACTCAGGAGATGCCCTCAGGACTTATATGATTATAGATATTGTTTTTAATCACTTCAATTATGTTGGTGATTGTAATATGCATGTAGGACTTCTTTTTGAAGGTGACCAAGTTGGGGGGATCTGGGGAAGATTATTAAAAGTTTTTATTGGATCACAGAATTTATCGATTAAAACGAAAATGTGTTTCTGTTTGATGTTATTGTCATATGATTTTGGCGTTTCCTTGTTGGGATTGAATTCTGAATCACCCTTTGGTCTAATAATGAATATTGAGTAAACAAGAGATCAACGCATTGACCACTCCAAATGATTTTCCTAAATGGGTTTTGCAATGTGAATTCTCCTTTGCAGATTACAAAGTGAAGCCAGCCATCACTGCTCATTTTGCCACTTACACCTCAAAAGTGATTGTGAGGCTGTATGCCACGTCTCCCACTAATGCCTTCAGATTTGCTGTCGTCCGCTTTGATCGGTGAGTGCTAAAAGGTCATTGAGTTCAATGAAGCATAGATCTTTCTTTCTCTCTTGTGTTGCTTTTTAACATGATTTTTCTTGTTCGATTATTTTCAATGCTCTCTGATTTAATGTATTTCTCTCATTTATCACAGCTGGAAACCTAAATTGCATTTTAGCATGTTGTCTCATTTATAAGCACGCTCCCTGATAACCACTCATTCCTCCTTTTACAAGCCAGTTACTATCAATTTGGATGAAGCATACCAGTGCCAAATCTATTTTTAGTGGCAAGCGCAACAGCTTGTTCCCTCTCAAAGCACAGTCTGCCTACAGCAAGCAGAAGGCAGTATCAACATGAAGTTGTTTTAATTGATCTGTCAAGCATTCAATTAATTAGCCCTCTGTGCTCGTTAGGTCTGTGTCCTCTGATACGGTAAACACTAAGCATTATGCTGTTATCCGTGGGGGCTCTTCTTGCTGCGCAGACTGTTGTGTCAGGGATTAGCCGGATTACGTAACTGCGCTTGCCACAGTCTTAGTAGGGCAATCTACAAGGAGGTGCTATTGAAGTGGGCGTTAATTCGTTTAATCGAGACAATACGGTTATTTGTTAAATTAATTGAATTATGTAATTAAATAAATGTACATTTAATATTAAAATGCATAGAAAATATATATTCATATGTATTCGCATCTAGCAGATACAACAGTGCAACCAGTATGAAAAAAAAATAAAAAATAAAAAAAAATTGAATGAGCGTGTGCTGAAAAGATCTACTAAAAAGTAGAGCTGGTCGAAGCTTCGGATTCGGCTTCGGAATTCGGCGAATATTGGCCCACCCCCGAAGCTTCGGTGGTTCAGCTTCTGCCGAAGCGAAACCGAAGAGTGAAAAGAAAACCCAGAAAAAAGTGTAAACAACCACCCTGCAGTTCTATTGGGAAAACAAATATATATTATATGAAGTCTGTCGGCTGAAAAGTAATGCTACATGTAGAATAAGTATCCATAATAATTATCTCACATAATCAGCATATTTCCAAGACATGCATTCCCTGGATGTTTAATAAGGTGCCAATGCAGTACTTGTTTGGTGAGTAAGAGTCAGAATGAATTTCTGGCAGCTATCCAGACAACTGTCTAGGAAATATGTTAATGGTTTCCTTATAAGGATTGTTGTACTATAACCACGCCCCTATGTTGGTCACCTGACCATGTATCGGATCCTAATTGGCTGGAGACTTTGTGACCTTTGTGACCTAAGCAGATTCCCCCTTTCCCCCAATTTTATGACATGGTCACTCTTCAGATTTTAAAATTGCAAATTCTAATATCTAATCATCCAAGGGCTTTTCAGAATAAATATGTTTAAATATTTTTCAAAAAAACTTGTTTCTTTCATTTAATGCAAATACAAATAAAGAGCAATAACAGTTCAAGTAAGTGTAAAAAAAGGTGCCCAGCAGCAGCAGCATTTTTATGCAGTATCACTAGAGATGAAAACCAAACGAAGAATTTTTCCAACGAAGAGTATTCCTTGAAATGCAGCTTGACTGCGTTTGTTTGTGCTTTCTTAATACTAGATGAGTTAGGACTAAGTCTACTTTTAATCAGATGTCTGTTGCTAACTGATGCATCTGCGTCGATCACTGTTTTGGTTTGCCAATTTGCAAGTGGTTTCCAGCTGGGATCAACATCATGTTCCAAATTCATGTCATTATTCTCTCTGTCATTCATGTGTTATATTCTCTGATATTGTTGATGCATATGTTCTGTTCATTTGGCTTCATGACTATTCATGAATTGTTGTTGCATGAACATCACTGGTGACAGTGATGAGGTTCTTGGTTAAGGTTAATGAGGATAATAATGAATTGTACCCATATAGTCCCGGTTACAACCGCAGTGCGTTAGGGCAGAGGCTGAGAGCCTGTCAGTCTGACTCCGAGTACAAACCCACTCCACCAACATTGCCTTGTAAACGCGTGGGAAGACGCGTGTGGCCCATAGTTAACTAATGCTTAAAATAGCAGTCTGTCGAGTAGAAAAACCTGCTTGGCTTTGGTTGACATTTCAATGATAGATTCTAGTACTAAGGGTGAGTTTTTATGGTTCAATACTTGGGATCATACTTACAGTGTACGTCGTCAGCAGCAGTTGAAACTGTGACCTATATAGCACACACAGATAGTGCTTAGCATTGAGCGCTTACGCTCCGCTGTCAAAGTTACATGCCATAAAGTACACTGGACATCATTTTAAATGACCTCGTGAAGTATTAAGACAGTAAAGTTAAAGTTTGTACATTTCCAAATCATGGTTGTTGATAGCGTACAATGTAATGCTGGCCTCATGCAGTTGGGGAAAGAAACGCACCCTGCGCTAATAAGGAATTCGCCTCTTGTTGGTGAAATCGAAAACCAACAGGTTGTCATGTGTGTTGCCTTTTTAAACTGCTCATGAATGTAAGCAACTTGCTCAGAACAACTCCATGCTGATCTGCTTTCTGTAGTTATGCTTGCTCTGGGCTTTAATAGGTAGAGGAAGAAATGGAGCACTGTGATTTCTGCTAATAATAACTTGGTGCTGGTGGGGGTGTATGCGAATTATTCAATACATGGTTTGAAAAGTGGGGGTGGGGTTGTAATAGTGAGTGTGGTTTTATCCAGGACAATACAGGTATTCATCGTCTGTAATATCTGATTGAGTATCGTTAATTTGGGGGAATTGCGTTATGTGGAGAAATTGAATGTTTGATGAAATGAACAAAGGCATCAAACAATCATTTAATTACACAATGTTTAGTATCAAACAATTCAATGATACAGAATTCTGAGAATTGAAAGAATTTATCCATTAAAACAAATGATGAGCCTTCAAATTGATTTGAGTAACAGTCCTGGCACCTTCCACATTTAGAGGAAGTTTGCTTCATAGCAAATTGGACATTCTCCTTTGGGAGCTATGTACACTATGAAGAATGCAAAATAAGAAAATCAAACCTAGTCCAGAACTTCTCATCAATCATTGGTTGTAAGCAAGTTCAAATTCAACAACTAATTCAGTTTCATAATTTTGTTTGTTTGTGAAAATATGTTCAATTTGTATGTATGGTATTTGTAATGTAATGTATGTTTCATCATTTGTGATTGGTCAGATGAATTTCACTTAATATTTCCTAATTTTCAGAGTAGTACTTTAATGGATTCAAGTGAATAATTCACAATCATGACTTAATCCAAATTACTTAGACAGCTATAATTTTGACTTGTACGTGATTTCTAAAGTTGACTAATTGGAACATTGAGCGACAGAAGCATAACTCATGCTTCCATCATGAAGTAGCTATGCTTGAATAGCGATGTGATTGACAAAATGACTCATGTCTTGTTTTTCCATGATGTGAAGAGAAAAATATTAGTAAAATATGTTCACTCGACGACTGACGGAAAATCCATTCAGTTCCCATGTACGGGAATCGATTGGTTTCACTTAATGTTCATATGCATTTGTTGATGTTTTTGTGCAATTCAATTAGATGTAGTTTGACAACATAATGTCAATATGACAAAATTATGTTAACTAAACTCAACATGACAACATTGTTGTGCTGCTGATATAGATTGCCTCATTGTTTCACATGAAATTTTGAAATGTATTCATTTGTTATCTGAATGTGTTCTCTATTAGCTCTTATGCAGTGTAATGTCAATGTTGAGAACTTGAAATTCTCTTTGTTGGGTTATGCAGCAATTAAGTAATAAAGTAAGTTCAAGTCAAGTCAGCATGGAACTGCCAAAATTTCAACATTGACAGCATGCACTGTGGGATGTACTTGCACAATGATGAGAGTGGATTGTAGGGAAATTCCCGAATCAAGATGAATGCTTCATTCTGCGGTGGAAGGAACAAAGCACCGTTCATCTCAGTTTTCATGTTCACTAATCTCGTCTTCTCTTCCAATGAAATCATCAACAGTTCGGATAAAGCGCTCAAAGCGTATCGCCAGTCGTCTCGCGGGGTGCCTTTGCTTGGCGGCAAAATCCGCTCCGTGTTACCTGTGACACCAATAGGTAGGAGCTCCGTTTATTTATTTCGTTGCCCTTGGGGCTGAAATTCCATTGGTTTTGCATTGGTGCACACCTAGCTGCGACGTTAATTTGTCACTGATGAATCTAATCAGCAACTTCATAAGCAGAAAGAAAAAATTCATGTGCAATTTGAAGTGTACTGTTATGATATCTGTGCAATAATGCTGGTTATTTTGTAATTTAAAAAATAATGATGGTAATGTTCCATATTAATTAAATACTTTGAATCTAGGCGATGGATGGCTGTCATTTCATATCCATATGTGAAAAATATTGGGTCTGAAACAAATGACAGAACTTTACTCAGGTGTGTTCTTGAGGATCAATTGACATCCATAATGGACGCCTGACTGATGAGAAATACATAATGGTTGAATGGGATTAACTCAATGATATTTTGAACCATTATTATTGTGCAATGGAATTTCAGCCTGTTTCTTGGGCTTTATTATTTAGCTCTGACCCAATAGAAATGTTCAAGGTCAACTACTGTGTATAATGTCTAAATAAAATATTGCCTTTTGCTTTTTCTTTTTTCTAGTGTTATCATTCGACCCTAATTTTGGTTTTTGTCTTCGTGAAATGAAATTGCTCTCGACAAAGCCTGAATGAGCTCTGAGGAGATATTGTAAACCATAGGATGCAGTTAAGTCTGAATGTGCTCTGAGGAGATATTGTAAACCATAGGATGCACTTACGCCTGAATGGGCTTTGAGGAGATATTGTGAACCATAGGATGTTATGAAGCCTGAAGGGGCTCTGAGGAAATATTGTAAACCATAGGATACTATGAAGCCTGAATGGGCTCTGAGGAGATGTTGTAAACCATAGGATGTTATGAAGCCTAAATGGGCTCTGAGGAGATATTGTAAACCATAGGATGCAATTAAGCCTGAATGGGCTCTGAGGAGATATTGTAAACCATAGGATGCAATTAAGCTTGAATGGGCTCTGAGGAGATGTTGTAAACCATAGGATGTTATGAAGCCTAAATGGGCTCTGAGGAGATATTGTAAACCATAGGATGCAATTAAGCCTGAATGGGCTCTGAGGAGATATTGTAAACCATAGGATGCAATTAAGCTTGAATGGGCTCTGAGGAGATGTTGTAAACCATAGGATGTTATGAAGCCTAAATGGGCTCTGAGGAGATATTGTAAACCATAGCATGCTATGGAGCCTGAAGGGGCTCTGAGGAGATATTGTAAACCATAGGATGCTATGAAGCCTGAAGGGGCTCTGAGGAGATATTGTGAACCATAGGATATTATGAAGTCTGAAGGGGCTCTGAGGAGATATTGTAAACCCTAGGATGCTATGAAGCCTGAAGAGGCTCTGAGGAGTTATTGTAAACCCTAGGATGCTATGAAGCCTGAAGGGGCTCTGAGGAGATATTGTAAACCATAGGATGTTATGAAGTCTGAAGGGGCTTTGAGGAGAGGAGATATTGTAAACCATAGGATGCTATCAAGCCTGAAGGGGCACTGAGTAGATAGTGTCATCCATAGGATGCAATTAAGCCTGAATGGGCTCTGAGGAGATAGTGTCATCCATAGGATGTAATTAAGCCTGAAAAGGCCCTGAGGAGATATTGTAAACTCTAGGATACTATGAAGCCTGAAGGGGCTCTAAGGAGAGGAGATATTGTAAACCATAGGATGCAATTAGGCCTGAAAAGGCTCTGAGGAGATATTTTAAACCATAGGATGCAATTAAGCCTGAAGGGCCTCTGAGGAGATATTGTAAACCATAGGATGTTATGAAGTCTGAAGGGGCTCTGAGGAGAGGAGATATTGTAAACCATAGGATGCTATCAAGCCTGAAGGGGCTCTGAGGAGATATTGTAAACAATAGGATACTATGAAGTCTGAAGGGGCTCTGAGGAGATATTGTAAACCATAGGATGTTATGAAGTCTGAAGGGGCTCTGAGGAGATATTGTAAACCATAGGATGCTATTAAGTCTGAAGGGGCTCTGAGGAGATATTGTAAACCATAGGATGTTATGAAGTCTGAAGGGGCTCTGAGGAGAGGAGATATTGTAAACCATAGGATGCTATCAAGCCTGAAGGGGCACTGAGTAGATAGTGTCATCCATAGGATGCAATTAAGCCTGAATGGGCCCTGAGGAGATATTGTAAACCCTAGGATACTATGAAGCCTGAAGGGGCTCTAAGGAGAGGAGATATTGTAAACCATAGGATGCAATTAGGCCTGAAAAGGCTCTGAGGAGATATTGTAAACCATAGGATGCAATTAAGCCTGAAGGGGCTCTGAGGAGATATTGTGAACCATGGGATGTTATGTAGCTTGAAGAGTGAGTGATGGGGTTTTACGGCACCACCCATTCCGATCCGATGATACGGGCACCAAATCAGAAGGCCCGGGACCGAGGTTTCTCCCTACTCTTATCGATAAATCCCAAGGGTTCTTTATTCTGCATACCACCATAGACAGTAGTACACAGCGCCCGGCCTTGTTACACAGTTGGGCAGCACTCCAGAGTCACCGAAGAATTACAATTATAACGGATTACAATTATAATTCACAATCATAACGCCAGTGGCCTGATCAGGTCTTGAACCCGGGACCTTGACCCCCACGGTCGGCATTGGATTGTAGTCAGCGGTTTAACCCACTGAGCTATCCGGTGCCCCTATGTAGGATACCATGAGGTTTCAAGCCTGATGTTGCTATTTGGTGAATTTTTAAACTCAAGGGAAGGATCCCACCATATGTTGTCACACGTGATCAGCACCCAGCAGTTGATTAATTTGGGAATTTATCTTACATGTATTATTGCGTCAAATGATCCAGTTTTATTTGTATTTTATGTATTTTCCTATGTTATATTGCTCGTATATGCAAAATAAAAATTGTATTAAAGTTGACATTCTTAAACAGAGAGAGAATGCCATCTGTATATCTCATATGCAAACTGAAGTTTTGCTATATTGGAATTTAGAGATTTCAGCCGCTTAATTTCAGATACCTGTTGAAAAATTCAGATACTTGGCTATTGAGAACTCTTACACCAGCCTCAGACTCACACAAATGATGGGGGGGGGCCTGATGGCGCAGTGGTAGCACACTCGCCTCGCGTCCGGAGAGTCAGAGATTTGATTCCTGGTTGGGCAACTCACCGTGTTCAAATTTTGAAGCCTGAAAACCCTCATGTCCACCACAGCATGACATTGCATTGCGTCAAATTGTGGTACCTGGTTAGACGAAGACGGTATTGCCATCACTTTAGTGGTTGCTCCTTTCAGAGTTGAGGCACCACTTGTGATCATGGCTCGCTGAGTGCTTACGTTTCACTTTGGGGGGTCCTATGACCAAGTGAATTGCATAGAAGCGAAGCCTTTTAAGGTATTCAAATGTAGCTTCAGAAAAAAGAGATTGAGAAGACTATCCAAATATCACTATTAATTGACCCTGTTTAACCTGACCTAATGTTAAAACGAGCAAGCGGGGGATCGTTCATTGTTCATTGCTTCACTTGGAGAAATTACGTCATTCAAATTTCTTGATTACTGCTGTTAATCTTTCAGATGAATTATTTTGTTAGCATCATTTAGTTGTTGATTTAAATCATGGTAATTACAGTTAGACCCCGTTAATCCGCCTTCATGTTATCCGCCCTTTTCAAGATCTGCCCTAAAATCCCAGGGACGAATCATTGGTTAATCGTGTCATTTTCGTTAATCTGCCCATTTCTTTGGAAATGGAGGATGGTGTGATGACAAGGTCTGACTGTGCAGTATATGAAAAGTTAACACCTAAATGGAATTCTCTCCAAAAATTGCATATTCATTTTTCTCGTCATTTAGTTTTGTGTGTTTGTTTCCAGCTCTACAATCATCAAGAGAGCGAATCGTCCGCTATTACACGCGAGAACACTGCTACGTATTCATTGAAGGCCTGGCACCCGGCGTCTCAATCTCACGTCTGCGCATTCTGTTCAGTGATCATGGAGTCGTTGAGGTGAGTGAGCTGCTTCTGTGAGCGTCTTGCAAAGTGTTTGATTCCCTCAGGACGTGCAAGTGCGGGAGGAAGATCACTGTGCATGGATCAAGTTCAAGCAGGCAAAGGACGCTCTGAAAGCAAAGAAACTCACCAACAACACAGCCATTGGCAACACTAGGGTCAAGGTAGAGTCTCCTCTAACAATTGTCCAATTTGAGAATTTTTCTAACTGTAGGTTGTGACACTTTCGGAGGAGCCATCTCGCGTGATTCGCATTCTCTCTGCATTTTGTGGCTCTCTGACGGGAAAAGGACACAATGGAGGAATGAACATTCGTGATTACCAGAAGCGAGTGTCTTTGTTTTTTAAGACGGCTTCCATGGTGAAGATCTTTGATTCTCGCCAAGGGTTGCTCTACTTCAGCAGCATCCCTGAAGCTGTCAGGCAGCTGCCTAAAATGAGCCTGCAGTTCCCTTCGTCTGCAGGCAGGAGCTTCAAATACCTCGACTACCATTTTGCGCAAAGGGAGCACGAAGTCTTCTGCTATGAGGACGTGCCATATGAGAACGCCATTTTCGATCAATACCGTCCTGACCATCTCTCTGTTGCACTGAAGAGTATTCCTTCAGCACGCAACATGCCCATCACACCCCCACGCCAAACACCCCCTGGCAAAACACCCCTGGGCCAAACGCCCCCAGGCCAAACACCCCCTGGCAAAACACCCCTGGGCCAAACGCCCCCGGGCCAAACGCCCCCGGGCCAAACACCCCTGGGCCGAACACCGCCAGTGACCTCTAAGAAGTCCGACCCTCCCCCCACCCCTCCCCCTAAGGAAACAGGGAAGCCTAAGACTCCCGTCAACAACCAAGTCGCGAAGCCCAAGTGGAAAATGCTGGACAGTGACAACGGTTTGTGTGAATCTCTTGATGCATCTGAAATATATCGATTTACCACAAAGTTAGAAAGAAATACAGTGTTTTTTCTTCAGGTGAAATGTACTTGCATCAATTGTACTCAAAGGAGGTTGTTGATCTCAGCTTTAGTGCAACTGCATCTCGCACTCTGATTGTAAAGAACGTGAACAAATATCAGGATGAAACTGAGGCCAGCATGCGGCAGAGATTCAGCCGCTATGGCTTTGTTGTGGTCAGTCTCACTTTCTACTCTTTCACTCTCTTGCATATTGTTCTCCACAGTCTGTCTACGCGACCGGAAAAATTTTTGACAACAAAACTGAAATAGGGATTTCATCGTTCTCTGTGGAGTACGATCACTTGCTGAGTGCTGCTTTCGCTATGCACCACAATCAAACCCTCAAAGAGGCCAAAACTTTCATCGTGAGTTTTATATCTCGATTTGCGTTCCCGGCCTGACGCTATATTTTCAGGTGACGTTTGCGGACGCTGCTCCTTCCACCTTGGTTTGGTTCAGTTTTGGCCTCCCAGGTTCCAGCGTCCACTTGAACGATCGAGCCCTGCTGGACGCCTTCAAGGAGCACTTTTCCATCACCGAGATGTCTGTGTTTCGCAGACAGCGTTATGGTTTCATCCGTTTCTGCACGCTCATGAAAGCAATGAATGCCATTCAGATGCGCACAAACTTCACCCTTGCTGGGAAACGCATTCATGTGAGTTGATTCATCACTTGGAGGCCAATTTATTTTCTTCTCCTTTTTCAGCTTGATTTTGGGTCTCTGAGTTTTTTGCAATTAGCGAATGACATCCTAGAAGCGAATCCTATCAACTTCCTGCTTCCTGGAGAACTAGGTCAGTTGAGCAGTTTCTTAAATCCATTCTTGGACAAATCCATTGATTTATCTTCAAGGGATGACAGAGAACAAGAGTGCCAATGTGTCTCGTTATCTGGGAGTTGTTCCCAGGTCTTGCAACGTGACTTTGAAAGAAGTGCAAGCGATCTTCATCAAATACGGCCTCATTTTGGTTCGTAGCTTGCTCTTTGCCGTTCACGGATGTGAAATGTTTCCTCGTAGGATCTCTTTGTGATGCCTCATCCGGAAAAGCGAGATCAAATTATCATCGAATTTGAGACGATTTTTGCCGTGCAGGATGTGTTGAAACCACGCACTGTGAAAGCGCTCGGCAGTCAATTCATCCTGGTGAGTTCTTCTCCCAGGATTCTCTGATAATGACCACTGTTGTTTGGGGATATGGTTATAAAAATTTGCATCTGAATGGTGAAAAGTTCAAGAGGTCAACGTTTAAAAACTAAGCACATAATTTAGTACTAATGAAAGTATAATTGATAGACCAAAGGAAATATTTCATTAGCACAACGCTCTGTATCTAACCACAATTTTGTCCCTTCATCCGAGAAGTCATTAAAGACACTGACTCCAGTGCATATACTGCTGCACATTTGGCAGGTGGGATAATTTATCTAAAGGAATCAGTGAATGGGCAATTAGTGAAATGAATTGGGGAATCAGTGAAATGGGGAATTTGTGAAATGAAATGGGGAATCAGTGAAATGAGGAATTAGTGAAATGAATTGAGGAATCAGTGAAATGGGGAATTAGTGAAATGAATTGGGGAATCAGTGAAATGGGGAATTAGTGAAATGAACTGGGGAATCAGTGAAATGGGGAATTCGTGAAATGAAATGGGGAATCAGTGAAATGGGGAATTAGTGAAATGAAATGGGGAATTAGTGAAATGAATTGAGGAATCAGTGAAATGGGGAATTAGTGAAATGAATTGAGGAATCAGTGAAATGGGGAATTAGTGAAATGAATTGGGAAATCAGTGAAATGGGGAATTAGTGAAATGAATTGGGGAATCAGTGAAATGGGGAATCAATGAAATGGGGAATTGGGGAATCAGTGAAATGGGGAATCAATGAAATCGGGAATTGGGGAATCAATGAAATGGGGAGTTAAATGGGGAATTTGTGAAATGGGTATCTTTTTCAATGCTCCTCTTCTGTGACTTTTGAGCATTTTCTGAGCTGTCTTGACTTTTGACTGTCAGGTGCAATGCATGATTCCCGCTGCTTCTGATTGTCTTCACATTGTGAGCAAACAGAAGAACCCGGTCGCGGATGCCATCAGCAAGCAGCCCAACTTCTTCATGCTCTTTGACGGCACACACAACCAAACCGGCATTTTTGACAGCATACGCTCATCGTTTGACTTCATTACTTCACATCGCAAAAATTGGAGTGAAGTGAGTTTGCTTTGCGACTGTTGGCTAGACTTTGACATTTCTTCCATTCCAGGCAAATTGCATGATTGATTTTGCATCCAACATCAGTCGCCTCTTCTGCTATCAA
>KB299334.1:204212-237182 GCA_000328365.1 Capitella teleta
CGTCGCCTCTTCTGCTATCACGTGCGATTCACGTGAAACCTGTGAAAGAGTGTTCGCGAGTTGTGCCTGTGAAGCCGTCTGCTCTTGTTTCTCTGAAAACCTTCAAAGCTGCGACCTTCAAACCAAAGAAATGTGCGTTTTGGTGCCTGGATCTGTTTTTATTCAAGTTTTCAATTGCAGTTGTGGTGCCTGGAGTGGAGCAAGCAGAGGTCTTTGAATACGGCACACGATCATTGAAAGTGACCAGTATTGCTATCAACATCAATCGCGACCATGTGTGTGAAGCCTTCAAGAGATACGGCATCATATGCGTACGCACATCCTTTCATTCTCTGAATCATATAGGAACTTGTGGGTTTTTTCTTTCAGGACGTGAAACTGAAGCCAGGAGTTGAACTGATTGTTGAGTTTGACTCAGTGATGGCGTGTGTGAAAGCCATGCGTGATAATACCACCCACCATCTCCATGCTCTGTGCAAAGCACCTCACGTTCCCCTCAAGGTCTCCTCTGGTCTCTTGTGATTATATTTCATGCTTTTGTTCATTCACAGATGAGTTTTGAGTACCCGACCGCCCTTTCACGCAAGCTTTGGTTCGGCTCTTTGCCTATCCGCATCGACTGCCGAGCGATTCAGCTGCATCTGCAGGATTCTGATTGGGATCTGACGTCACTCAAAATCAACGAGTGCAACGGCACAGCTGTTGCTCTCTGCTCCAGTGATAAGGTCTCCGCACGCATCAAATGTAAAGTTGCATCAGAAGCTGCCACAACCGGCTGGGAGGTGCGCTGTGATTGGCTCGTGTATTTCAAATTCTGAATGTTTTGTTTGCAGGTTGCGTTTGCCAGCATTGCTCTTTTTGATATGTTTTCCATTCTCAAACAATCAGCCACTCCTTCACTTCCTTCTGGTGTGTTGTACCATCAAGTGTTGCTAAATATATCAGTGAGATTTTCTATATTCCAGTGTGTGACGTAGCAGAGAACGATCCCTGCCATGTGAAGGCCACTCGTACGATACTCGTCCAGAATATTGATCGCAACGTTGGGGAGGAGGATGTGACTGATGCTTTCCGTAACTGCAACGGATATCTGGTAAGGCATGCCTCCTCTTGCTTTCCGTTTTTCATCTTTTGCTGTCGCAGGGGCTGCGTCTGCGGGAAAACCTGAACAAGAAAACGTTGGAGGCGTTTGTTGAGTTCCACACCATCACTGCGGCCACTGAGCTGCTCAGAAGAAGCGACGTCCGAATCAAAGGGTGCCCTGTGAAGGTCCCGTGTTCATGATTCACCATCTCTTTACTAAACGTCATCAACTGCAGGTTGAGTTCGCGCCTCACATTGCTTCCAACTGTCTCTGGATTGGCAACTTGCCAAAACCTCACATGGAGGAAACCCTGTTGGCTAAATTCAAGTCATTTGGGAAGCTGTTTGCTCCAACTTTCGTGTACGACGGTCGAATCGCACTCATTCACTTTGCAAATGTGCAGAATGCTGTGGACGCCTTCTGCAAAGCAGACCGAAAAATTGCCAACACTCAGCTGCATGTCAGTCATTTTGATTCTTTGTCATGTTTCAGAACTTTGATATTTTTTTAGATTGACTTTGCAAGCCAATTATTGCAAGATGCGTTGTTTGTGAACGAATGTGGACCCAAAGATCTGAAGGAAATAAATGGAAATCTGAGTTCGTTGGCTGACCAGTTATATGGTTTCACATTTTGAATATCTCTGCTTTTAGCTGAAGATGAGAAAGAAGATGACTCAATCTTCTTCTGTCCTTCTGGTCTTGTTCTCACTGTTGAAAATGTTGCAGAGTCCCAAGTGAATGTTGTCTGCCAGGAGTTTGCCCGATTTGGCCAAGTTCTGGTAGCTTTTCTGTCTCTCTTGCATCCACTCAAATTGTTATTGTTTTTATATCTACAGGATCTGGTCTATGCAGACAGTCAAGTCACATTGCATTTAGACTCAGTCCAGGGTGCTCTTAAAGCAATTCAAGAAATGAACGGCCAGTTTGTTGGTGATCAGGTGATCCGTGTTCGCTTTGGTCGCGTGACCAGTCCCAATGTGTGGTTGGGTAACATGACAGCAGGCACTGATTACAAAGCTGTACGCACCATGCTCATCCGCTTTGGCACATTGGCTTCGTTCAAAGCTGCACCCGCAGTGGGCCAAGTTTTTGCTGAATATCACTCGGAAAGTTTTGCTCAGCTTGCTGAGGAGTCACTCAAAGGACAAAGCGTGGGGAAGATTCGGCTACTGGTGAGCCTCAAAGCAAATGTGATGTGCATTTGATTTTTGTATTGTGATTTCCAGTCAAGTGGCATCAGCGCTAAAGCCGGTTTGAGACTGATGGCTAAACATGGTCTGCCGGTTGCTGATCTGAATCCGGAACAGCCTCCTGCCAAAAAAATGAAACGTCAGTTAAATCACTCACTTTAATGATTGCTCAATAATTGTTCAATTAGTTGACGAGACATCTAGGGCTACACCCAAACCTGCTGTAACTCCTGTGAGACCTGCAGTTGCTCCAGTGCTGGCCTCTCCATCAAAACCTCCAGCCAAAGAGAGTGCAAACAATGATCAGGCCAAGTCGGCCGCTCAGTCTGCTGCGCAGAAAGAAGGGGAGCAGAAAGGAGGTGTTCAGCAGACCTCTGCCACAGTGCTTGGAGGGAGTGCACCAACCAGAGGAGGTGGGAATCAGCAAAGGGGAGGAGGGAATCAGCAAAGGGGAGGAGGGAATCAGCAAAGGGGAGGTGGGAATCAGCAAAGGGGAGGGGGGAATCAGCAGAGCGGAGGAGGAAATCAGCAAAGGGGAGGAAAGAACCGCCATCGAAGGGGTGGAAATCAGCATAGAGGAGGTGGAAATCAGCAGAGAGGAGATGATTCCTGGGGAGGTGGGCTGTCTATCCCAGTTGCAGAAAGAAGGCGTGGAGGGCAGAGAGGGAGAGGGAATAAGGGGGGGTTGTTTGGATGGTAGCAAGGGTGCTTTTGTGTTCTCCTGTCATTGATGTTTAACATTGATTATGTGATCTATAAATGTACCTTTTAGAAATAAATAGATTTGAGATTTGAATTTGGTTTTTATTGAGTTGTTGATCTCACCAGGCATGTTTTCTAATGTCGAGTAGATCCCTACGATGTGTATCCATATATCCAGGCCGCAAACAGGATATCTGAAATCCGGGAATTGAACACCGGATATCGGATATTGATTTCTTTTTAATAATGACCCCCTAATCATAAATAACAAATAACCCTTTGATATTTTTGTTTTCTATGCTTTATCAAATAAGTTTTGATCCCTCCATTACTATCCATGCTGTGGTTATGCATGTGCAAAATTCAAACAAATTCAATATTTGCCCATCACTTGTTGAGACACAATCGATGATCAAAATAATTATGTATTGGACTCGCTATAAATCTAATAACAACCTGGTCGACTTGATTTCAAGCAGCGTGATTGATTGAAATTGAATTTGTCCTCCTTACTTTTCATGTGGCATGTGAGTATTTTACGCAAGCCGCTGTGCACCATTTTTGTGCTTGTGTTATCATGCATGTAATGTTAGGCTTCCTATTCTTATTGTCATTAAGCTGTATCAACAAATCATGATGCTGAGACGTTTTCCTTCTATGGAATCCGTGTTCATAACATGACAAGAGAGTATTAGGAGTAATTGAATATTGGTAGCTTATTGAATTTAAGAGCTCAGTTCCACTAATTTAAAATTATGTAAATTATCCGATATCTGGTACTTTGACTCTCTGCTGTCAATTATCCAGTATCCGTCAAATTTCGTAATCCGCGCATCCCTAATTATGAATAAGGGAAGAATGTATGAAACCACGGCATTCAACTCTACCCATGAATCTAGAGAATATCATATTTTTGTTGAACATGATACCTCGGGGAGAATTGGAGTGACGTTATTAGTGGGAAGGAGTCCCTGCAGGATGCTACTCTAGGGCTTTAACGTTTTCCTTGCCCGTAAAAAAAAAACTGCTAATCCGTTGGAGCAGCCAAGTTTTCTGATTTTTCCATTCATTTATGAGCTCATAAAAATATTAGCCCAAGTACAAAGAAGAAGGCAATGGAGTCCAACCAAATAGCCGGCGAGCACAAGCATGAAACTAGGTAGACTTTCATCCATTGGGTCATTTAGAATATGTTTTGCCTAATACACAATCTGTATCTGTTTTACTTAGCCTTTTTTGTAAGTGGTTGCATCATAGCAAATGCTATGATTGATCAAAGCGGGCCATTTGAACCCAAATATTCATGAATATTCATGAATATGATAATATGAGGTAATAAGTGATGTAATAAAATTGTTAATTTCATGTACTGAAAATTACGAACATGAGTTGCATGAGGTGAATTCCTAAATAATATATAGCTTGTACAAATCGTCCAGAAAATATACATGTAAAGTGATTGTGTGTTTGGCGTTTTACGGCTCCACCCATACCAATTGGATGATACGGGCACCAGAACAGAAGGCCTGGGACCGGGGTTTCCCCCTACTCTTATCGATAAATCCCAAGCTTCTTTATCCTGCATACACCATAGACAGTACATGTAGTACACAGCGCCCGGCCTTGTTACGCAGTTGGGCAGCATTGCAGAGTCACCGAAGAATCACAATTGTAATTCACAATCATAACGCCCGTGGCCTGATCGGGTCTCGAACCCGGGACCTCGACCCCACGGTCGGCATAGGAATGCAGTCAGCCGGTTTAACCCACTGAGCTATTTGGTGCCCCTATATATACATGTAAAGTTTTAACTAGTGTTGCATTGTGCTAATTAGCGGCTAATAAGTGCCTATTATGTTTTTCAACTCTCATAGCGCGTGCTTCTGCTAATCCATACGAACAATTAAATCTATCATTTGCTATGACTGTACAAAAACTCCAAGCATGCAAGCTCCAGTAAAGGTGTAGGGGGGGTGAGAATATTTAACGCGAGGCGGTATAGCTGCGTAGGCTCAGGTAAATAAGCCGTAAGTCAGAACACTGGTCATCCAGAAAGTGCGTCAATGAGGCCGGCATCTGTTAGGCAGCTGGAAAAATCCTTTTTATTCCTGCGTATCCCTAACAGTCAGTAAATTAACAATTAATTATGCTCAGCGGCATCGCATTAGCATCCATAATACACATTACATGTACAATTTTTGCCTTAGAAGAAATCCCTTTTGCAGTTACTATAATTGAAAAGGAAATAATTATACATTCGGAAATTTGGGTCAACAAAGCAGATTCTCACAGTTCTATATTGTATAATGGTTAAGAATGACATTGACTAATTAACATATCAGACGATCAGTTTCCGTTGTCCGTGTGTCATGAAGTTTTCCACTTCACAATAATATAATACATATTAGCAAAATCGCCCGCGCAAAGTGTTAATTTTGTTGCACCTCAGTATTCACGGACTGTGGCAGCTCTGATTGGCTCATCTTCCCACCAATCAGCACAGCCGAGCTATGTTCCTGTATTAATGACATTTGATGACATTCTCAAAATCTGACCCGATATGTTATTGACCCAATTATTTTGTGGATCCGACGGTCGCGCCTAATATAGCCACACAAAATCGACAGCGACAGATGTGCATGGCGTTATATCTGGGAGTCTCACTGTATCATTCACTTGCTGCCGAACTCACTCATAAAAATTGAATGCCCCCTGTGCACGGCTCACACCTGGCTAATAGATTGGGAAAGTCATCATGACATGCATGACACTCTGACCCAATACACTGATATCAGGATTTCATTTCATCTTCACCTCTTAACGGAATATCACTCCCGCTGATTACTTGGGATTCAACACCCAATCGGTCCCCTAACTAGCCTACAACTTCGATCACAAATCAACCTTAATCTAACCCAACGAAGTCGTCTTCCATGTCAACCAATTTCATGTATGTCACACTAAATATATGATTATTTCCGGAAGCATTAAATCGATTTATTACCCACGTCATGAGATCAATTTGTTGATGGTGCAAGAGGGGATTCGAACACGTAACAATTGGTTTGCTTTCACACACACACAATCAATGTTTGTTCTCTTTGCATTGTGGGCCGATTTGTCCGAAAATTGCTGCACTAGTTCGATTGGGCAAATGTTGAAATCTGGATTCGCTTGCTGAACATGCGTGAGAATAAATAAATATGAGATCAATGATACGTCAAGTGACCTCCTCACTTGCACCGAAATCGCTTCTGTTCTTCTCAACAAACCAACAGAGCTGGAACGATTTTATTCCGATTTTAGCTTTCACATCGTTGATTTCTGCAAGGATACAAGAAGAACGTAAGGCATTGAACGAGGGCTGATCACCAAAACTATTAAACCCATGACTCTCTTCTTGGCTTTCAGACATTGGCGATAGTAGATAAACTTGCCTGACTTTGACTGTCGATCTAAAGTTAGATTGTTGAACTGAACAACACTAAACTTTTGGCATTGTCATATACAGGACATATGAATGATTTGGATGAGCTCTTGATTGATGTTGAATCGAAACTAGAGGCCTTGATACCTGACTCGATCAAAAGCTTTTTTGAATTCCACGAAGTTATGGTGGCGATCGTTCAGTTGCTGGAGATAATTCTCGATGATAATGCGGAAGTTGAAGATCTGAGGCCGATTCCAGGAAGAAACTAAAGCATCCTACAATGCAGCCTCCTTAATTATGCTTTACTCATTCCAGAAAAAGACTTAAGCATCCTACAATGCATCTCTTCTGCTATGAGTTATTCGACTTGAGGCTTTAACTAGTTTAGGATGATCATCAGGAGGATTATACTAACATGGCTGATGAAGCCGACAGTGCGGTATTTATTGCACATGCGCAGATTCCCTACCTTGGATAGTGGGTAACCCGTGAGTGTGTCCACTCAGAGGACAACTTCTCACAGATCTGTTGACACTGTAACTTTACAAACAATATCGACCACTTGCTCTCCTCCTTTCTTCAGAAGTTCGAACACCAGATATGTTATGGATTCAGGGGATTTTCCACATTTCACCGATTTGATGGCAACTTCCACTTCTTCTCTGAGTATCAGTAACTTGTCCTCTTGGTCTGGTTGATCAGTGACTGCACTGAGGAAAATCATAATTAATGCCGTGAAAAAGCTATTAATAGACAGATAAACATAAAATGCACAGGATAATAACAAATAGTAAACATTGAATTTAATTAGGGATGCGCGGATGATGACATTTGCCGGATACCAGATACGGGATATCCGGGAGCTCAACCAATCGGATGAACATTGTGTGATTCTTTATGTTTTCATATTTCTCACGTTTTAGTGTCTAACAATTGAGAAACTCTCAGCTCATTATATAATCCATTGCAAATTTGTTTGCACCTGTGTCTAATTATTTTACTTTTGTATTTAGAGCTAGATCAAATGTGTTCTTCATTTTACCAGATCCATTGGTGGCAGTGTACGTTATAACGTTTTGTGTGTAATGTGTTATCCTTTTTGTTATTCTTACATTGCAGTACAATTATTCTTATTCTTATCCAGGCACTTGTCTGCAACTTGTTACCAATGAGCGCTACACATGACCGTCAACCGTCAGGATCCATGCAAAGGAGTCAGCAACACAGAAATTAGAGCATGCTACATCTTGGTTTTTCTCTCTTGCAAAGGATACGATGGGTGTGCTGAAAGCAATTCACGACAACAACTACCGCATCATTACATACAAAAGATCAAAATAGATCGTTGTTTCGGCCGACTGCCGAAGTGCCCGTATAGAGCGACTGTCTGTTGAATTCAAAGGTATTACAGAAGGCTTTATATGGCGCTGTATATCAAATGCTAAGCATTGTTACTATAACTGCTCAGTAAATTTAACTTTGACTTGACTATTGATCGATATTTGACCAGAGTAGATGTGCCTTTCAGATTATTCGAATTAGATGCATGATTCACTATATCGTAGCAGTCGTTGACCGCTGATGTGACCTAATTACCATAAGCCAAGCATTGTGGTGCCAAAGTTAAATAATTACAATATGTCTCTGACCAGTGACATGATCGACATCACATATATATTTCACAATGAGTAGTGCATTGGTGGATGAATAAACAAGCATCACGTATGTATTTCAAAATCAACAGCTGCCTTCCAATTTGCAATCAATTTTGAGAGGCCAGGTATAAAGCAACTACGTCGCATTTCAGACGTCCATTTTGAATCTAGTTGTGATCAACTTAAGATGAAGTACGTGTATCTACTCTGCCTCTTGGTGGGCGTTGTCAAGAGTTTTGCGGTGCCTCCGATGCCACCAATGGCAGCACCACCAATGAGGAAGGCAATGCCTAAACTTCCTCCAATGCCTAAGCTTCCTCCAATGCCTAAGCTTCCTGCAAAGCCGAAGGTCCCTGCGCTGCCAAGGATCGCTCCCGCACTCCCTCCGATGGGTGCAGCCAAGTCCTTGGTGCCCAATTTCTCCCTTGCGAGATTCAGGGGTGTCATGAAATTTGAACTTGGACCAGGTTAGTCCTAACTTACATAAGTTGGCGTATCTGTTTAGATGCCACATCTTTAGTTTATTGTTCCTTATGGCTCGGCATGATTGATTAATTTTCACTTATTATGGATATATAACTGTTCGGGTCTACGAGGGATGATGGCGAATTTTAAAGAATGAAATAATGTATTTTTTAAATGCAACAACCCGAACAATCACGTATAACCTGCTACATGTATAGATCTCGAGCACATCAAAACTTGTCATCCACGATGAGTACTTGAGAAGGCTAAGAGTGAAAAGCCCATGTAATTACCCGAGATAACGATATAGTCACACAACATAGAAAACGTTAAAAATAAAATTTGACCTGAAATTGATTTTAGATTGTGTCTAACACAACTTAGATTGGCGTTATTTGTCAATAATTATAGATAACATAGATAATAGATCGATATTATATAATAGATAATTTATTATTTCCAAAAAAGGTAACAACACAGAGAAGTGGTAGCTGACCCAGACATGGGTATATGCTACAAATAAAAAAAAAAAATTAATACTAACTCACTTTCGGTGTCATCTGTGGTAGAAATTTGAAAAAAAAAGGTGCAAGGTGCAATGTGCAGGAGTTAAGAGTAAAATTCCTATTTATTTATTTACAATTCCTAATCGAACCTGACGCTATTTACAATACCTACAAGAAAAAAAAAGAAAAAAAAAAGAAGCAGAAAAAAAAAAAGAAGAAGATGATAATTGACAAATAAATAAAGAAAAATATATGTATAGAGAGAAAAACAAAACAAAAAGATTTTTTTTTTTTAACTGGACAGGATAATGAAAATGCTTAAATATACAGGTTTGATGAAGTGGAAAAAAAATGTAAAGAATAAGAATAAAAAAAAATTATAAAAAAATAAAAAAATAATAAATAAATAAATAATAAGAAAATAGGAAAAAAGATTGTTAAGGCTGAAATAGCATTATTGGGTGATTGAAATAGAAAATACGTTGTCGTTTAATAATTTATCTTTCATAATCCTAGTGAATTTTTTTAATGAAAATGAATTAATATCTATGTTTTGAGCGAGTCTGTTCCATGTGGAAACACCTCTTACTCGTATCGATTTCCGGCTGCTTACGGAGATTACGTGTGGCACATGAAGTAAGTTTTAATGTCTTGTAGAAATAGAATGTACAGAGTTATTGCTTTGAAATAGTTCATCAATTACAGAAGGAAGGAGTCGAAAATAGAATTCATACATAAATTTACTAAGAGCTAAAATGTAGATAGCCTGCAGTGGCAGAATTTCAAAAGATTTAAATAAAGGTTTGGTGTGGGCTATAGATTGAGGGAAATGAGTGAGAGCGTCTGTAAGTGGATTTTGACCACGTCTGAACGTAAGGTCAAATCTATGAGGTCATAGAGATCCTGCTATGAGTTCGATGCAGTAGTCCTTGTAGCTCATAGCATTGGCACGGACTAGGGATCCTTTTGTAATTAATAGAGAATCTCTTGTGTGGATCAGTTGGCGAGCGGTGTCCTCTATCATGAAATTTCTTGTTTGTCTGATTCGATGAAGATAGTAGAAGGATTGTTGTCAGATAGTCTTCACTTGTTCGGGCATTCTTAAGTTGAGATCGAGCATCACACCGATGTTGATGGTCACACAGACTCACGAGGATGGCCAATGATGAGCCTTGATGAGGTTGGCGAGAGATGGTTTAAGGACGCCAAGAATTTCAGTTTTATCTTGATTCACTTTCTCATCCGACCATGGAATTTGGAGCTACATTCACTGATGGTATTTCTCACAGGTGTCGCAGATGAGGGTGATTTGAGTTTCGTCGAGAGGTAGGCTGGAATATCGTCGTCGATTCGTCGGTGTAGAGGTGATGTTTCATGCCGATAATATCGGCGTTGGGAGGGCGAGTGTAAAGGGTGAAGAAGTCCAAGGACGAGGCCCTAGGGCACATCATGTACGAGGCCAGCTGCACCAGATGGTATTTCCCTGGATGCCTACTGTCACTGAGAAACGATGCAGATCACTTCAGGGCGACTTCGGTGATCCCATTTGATGCTCGAGAGTGTGAAGTATCAGTGAGTGTGGGACTTCCCTCCCTGTTTTTTAACGTTTTCTCTACGAAAAAACTTTTCGATGAAGTTAACCCCTCGAAAATCTTATTTTACCTAAAAGAGATTGGACTTTTTTTTACCTCAGCTACCAAGTTCCTGTAGCTCTCTTTAGCGACGACGATCGTGCCGCTGTCAACTGCAGCTTCGACTTTCTTGTATTTTTCGAACACTAAGAACGGTAGGGAGGTCACTTTGAAATTCCAGGTGATTTTGCCTTCGCCTACCCACTGTAGCATGTCTTGAGTGGCGACGGCTACTGAGTGGTAGGCCTTCACCAGCTGGATGTAAATCTTCGACGTAGTTTGGTCTAACAAAACTCCACACATGTGGAATTCACGAAACACAGAGGCAGCCTCTGACAAAGTAGACTTCAGTCTTCCAGCATCTTGCTCTGCTGTTCTCCGCTACAGGGTGAAGATGACCCTGGTAAGGGCACGCTGACATTCCTTCAGCAGCTGGGCGTCCGTCGTTTGCCATGACATGCATGTACGTCGGGTCAATTTTGCACGTGACTTCTCTCCCAAGGAAATCGGATGGATGCCGTGGTTTGGACGCGTTTATTGAAATTTAACGGTGCAAGCTATCAATGAAAACATTTATTTTTTTATTTTATTTATTACATTTAAAACGCATTTTCAGCAATATCAAAGAACATTTAAATGCGTTGTACAAACAGAGGTAAAAATGAAAATCAAGCGATTGCTGGTTCTGTAGGTTGGAAGGTGATCGGTTCCATTATTAGCTCCTTAAGACGTTTGTAGATCTCAGCATTGACACGGGTCGGTGCGTTTCCAGCGAGTTCTTTAATAACCGTGCTGCTCAGCATTGTCATTGACCTGCTTACTCCTGATCAACTGATGTAATCATTGATAGAAGATACATAAGTAATCCAGTTTACAAGAAGCTCCGCATTCCCGATGAAGGTGTAAATCAGGGTAAACGATGAAGTCACTGGTCAGCGCAACCGTAAGGTGCTGCTGATTCACTCAATGTCTCTAATCTGGGCAAATTTGGTGTCAATGGGTTCCTGTTTGGAAGCAGGTTCATGTGATGCACAAACCTGCGCTTTAGGGTCCCTTGTGACACATATAATCCACGCAAAAGTGAGAATCAGGAGACTATATTATTATATATAATAATATAGTATATGTGTTATATAATAATTATCAATGTAAACTCACATCATTGCCCCGCCGACGCTCAAACGCACAATGACAAAAAAAAAACAAACATGTATATAAATAATATACGATATGAACTGAGCAGCTCACTCACTTCATAGAAAAAGGTTGTGGCGGAGCAGAGCAGAGTAGATCGAATCTGACAGAGTGGTCCAACGTATCAAATGCAGCTGAATGGTCTGATACAAGTCAGAAAAGGTCTGAAAGCAAAATATCTGTCATTCGTTTCATTCTACTAATGTCGTTGTAATTCGCGATTTCTGCAGAATTATCCAAAGTTGCGAACTGACAATTTATCTATCTTTCCGGACTAAACAAAGAGCTATAAGTTATGGATGAAAAACTTGGCTGAGAGGATCACGTTTGCCAAATAATTCTATATACGCCGCTGTCAATCGATCGTCGACCATCGTGCAAAATAGCTCAAATCACAATAAATTGCTCGATATCCCAATCCAAGATAACAAGATTTTATCTCAAATGATATATCAGCTACAACAGCTATTCATCCTTGCGCAGCTGAAATACACAAGAGAGTGAGAGAGAGAGAGAAAGAGAGTGAGAGAGAGAGGGAGGGGTGGCATCATTCTACCAAGTGACGAGTAGGTGCTGACGGCCAGCTACCCAGCAAACACCCCAGATTTGAGAAAATCACAAATCTCGTCGGGGTTGGTTGAGCCCCAAATCACGCCAGTCACGAATAAGGCAGGAACAACAAAGAGCAGGTGGCCACCCGATTGCTCCTTGCCTAATCCTATGCATCAAACAAACAGCTAATCGCCCTCTTTAAAACTGTCATTTGGTCTTCAATATCCCAGTGTAATGCTACGTCCACTCTGGTGAGACTCCTGCAACCTGAAGGAGTTTTGAACGACAGCCCTGCGCATGCTACAGGTGACCTCCAATGTAGTTCATGTCGTTTCTTGGGTGAACTTCCCTCATGAAGGAACAACACGACCGACATTCTTTAATTCAATTTCAATTTTTAATGACCGATATTCTTTCTAATCTTCTTTGCTCGAGGGAACTAGATGGGGAGTTCATATTCTGACATCATCAAACACAATCACCAAATCACTTTTCAATATTTGCAATAACTTGTAATTAAGCAGACATATAAACCCATTGCTTCCTGATTCCAGGCAATGTTCGCAAAGAGACATGTGTGTTGGTCGTAAACGGAGAGACCTACAAAATGGCGCCGGCCAGCGCCATGATCATGCCCCCGATGCCTCCTATGCCTGGCATGCCAATGCCTAAGTTGCCTGCCGCGGTCTCCGAACAGAAGAAGGATGCACCCATCACGTTCACCAAGAACGGCAAATGCTACTCGTGCGATTCGTGTAGTCGCCAGAACAGAAACAAAGCTACTTTTAATTGCGTCTCAAGGTGCGGATTCAATCTTATGTTGATTTGATATTCTGTATTGCATAACATGTCATCGTGTCTAATTTGTATCTGCAGTCTTTGCGTCTCGTGAGGAGATCGAGCCCTCTCTTCAAATCGGACGAGGACCTCAATATTTGATTAGCCCTCAAAAGAAGAAGAAGAAGAAGAAGAAGAAGAAGAAGAAGAAAAAAAAAAGCAAACAAAACTGCTTAGAAAATAAATAACTAAAACTAATATCTCTAATCTGTATAAACATTTCTGTTGATTTGGATATAAATTCGGGTCTGAATATGCATTTTAGTGCAGCAATACTCAACCGCTTTCAAAGGTGAAATGGGTATACATCGCACAAATAAATAATTATGACAATATTCTTCTGATTACTTGCTCTTGAAACTGACGCCAATTCGCACCTCAGCGGGTGAATTGAGTCAATTGAAGAAAAGCGGCTCGTAACGATCACGTGATCAATACTGGAACAAATAGTGCGACAAACGAATATATCGGTTTCAGATAATATGAACGACTCGTACGACTGCACAGAAAATTGATTCCGGCAACGCATACCTCCGTTTGTGATATTAGAGTACTGACTAAGTACTCTGCAAGTACTCATAAGATAGACGCTATAAATCTAATCGACAATACTATTGGCCTGAAGTACAATTCTGAGAACACATCCAAACATTGATGTAACGAAGGCACACAATCACGCCACGTCATAAACAAAATAGCAGAAATATATAAAAGCAACGAATGAATAAAAGTAATGTCTGTATACGTAGATCATACTATATTACTCAAATGACAGTGAATTAACCAGCTTCTCGTCGAGGGCTCTTGAAGGCGCAGTGTCGAAGATACATCCTTCTGTGGCGATAAAGCAGGTGTGTGCGAAGCGAAGCACGCATTTGCGCTACTCGCAGCCATCTCTGCTGTTCACGAAGACAATCGGATTGAAGCACAAAGAGAAAGGTGCTCGCAAGAATGTTTGGCTGATCACGAATTACGCGTAAGTCTGTGCTTGCAGATTGATTAGTACAAAGACAATTGAGTGTTGTTGGGGAGGCAACATTTCTGTTATTGTGATTGCTGTTATCTGCTGATGTACTTCATTGGGTCGGCTTCTCAATTCGTTCACCAGTGTTAATTATGATAAATGTAGTCAACGTAAGTGCCCAACGACTGATTGCTAGCGCTATGCACGTCTCATGTGTGAATACACCGTTCACCAAAGGCATGAATTAGTGAACATCGTCTATTTAACCAAAGAGTGCGAAATCGTGAACATTAATGAATAATTCAGATGCAAAAAGGAAAGTGCAGCCACACGGGGGGTAAGGAGGGGAGAAGGTGGGTTCTCCACCCTATTCGTTTGCATACTGAATTACTGTGTACCCTGGCAGCGCAACAGGGGACACCTGCTCTTCTTACCTTTAAAAATGTGTGAGTTCACTTACATTAGCATTGATCGGGAAACGTACGTCGTGGAAACATCCCCATATGGGTCAGTGACCTATCCACGTTAATTATTTTGTTTCCATGGCAACCACCGCATGATTAGGATGTGAGCGACACTGGAATCTAGCACATACACATATGTGCAGGTCGCGTAAAAGAAGGAATCCGTTTTCTCAATCTATAGCTAGTGATTCATATTTTTCGATGTTAAACATTTCTTTGACGTGAGGTATAATTTGAAAGTACCTTCGGTAAGTAATGCCGACAACATTAAATGCCTGTTGATTCGACGGAGTGGATTCCTTCGTCACAGGAAGCAGATTGTTCGCAACTGAAAGAGACAGAAAGAGCATCGTTGATTTCCTTGGTTGGAATAGTGTCACAGACAACAATGACGTCACATCTAATGGTTGTTATGCTAATGACAGTATAGTCATGAGGACATGCATGTGTGTATGGAGCATCACGCAAAGGGTAGTGACATGTGCATGCTCTTATGTCATACAAATGAGGTAAACATTGAGTCACATATTGCAATCGAAGAACGTTTCTCATTGCAAACTTTTTGTTTCTGTTATTGCACTGCTTTATGACGGAATAGGCTTTGTAACGTGTTACCATTTCGTCATACGCCTCCATAGAACAGCATCATGTAAATTCAGGTAAATTCCGTACCCGTAGAGGACCCTAACCCAAGCAAACACGTGTAAACATGCATATACAATGTATTCACTAGAGATCAGCCTCTTCCATCTCTGATATATCAGCACAAGTACAATGATGGAGTGATATAGAATGTTCGCCTACGCAGAAGGTAGAACAGGTTCTGGCTTGAAATGCGTTTGGTTTCAGGGTTGCTGTCGGTACACATGTCCTCTGCGAAACAGAGGTTGATTCGTTTAGTTTGAGGGAAGGCCGATGAGGGCGGCATTGAAACTTTCATCTAATGGACAGTTTACTTGCTGTTGCATCTTCACTGCTGTATGAAGATCTTTTTCACTGACGAGCAGGATTACTCGAGCGAGGAATTGGTGGCGAATAAACGGAAAACACAGCTCGAAATATCTCGTGCATACACGTGTACATTGAACAGGGGAATGCACGCTTGCAATGTATCTCCCTCTCTCATCATGTCGTCGCTCTTGCTTGATCTGAAATTGACTAATCGATGGAAGCCCAGTGCCGCTTATCCCTTCAGCCTGTCATCGCGTAACAATTATGAATGGACCAATAGTTGCCACCAAACAATGATTTACTGCCTTATTAGACAAATGCACATGGAGACATGAACACATGCAGCCACTTTGCGCAATGGCAAACAGTGCTGTGACATTATAATACAGAGTGGGTCAAAAATAGTCTATCTACAGCTACTGCATGTTAAACACACACAGAAATTAAATTAAGCAATTCCTCATTTAGGCATCCAAATGATACTCATCCATGGTCCGGGCTGAAAAGGAAAATAATCAAAATATCGCCGAATGTTGAGTGCACTCTTTTGGTTGAGATAAATTGGCATCAATGTCGACAAAATTGGATTAGAAAAGATAAGGATAGCAGTATGAAATGCTAGACTATTCATACAGGGTATTTATTTCTCTGAGATTTGAGTAGTTTTTACATTGCGACCTGTTTTGTAACACTTTCTTGGAAAAGTGCACTGCCATTGAAAAGCATTGAAATCTTTAACATATGGAGTAGGTAGACTACTTTTGGCCCGCTCTGTATAATTGTAACGCAGATCACACACGTATACAGCAATTGAACAAATTTAGGCGGAATTATGGACTCATCAAAGGCAATTGAAGCCGTTGATTATTAATTTTTTTATAGATCAAATTTGGTTTGAATATTGACCGTAAGCGTAACAATACTTTTGTGGGGAATAGGTCAAAATGCATCCGCCTGGCAGAGCTTATGCCAGAACGAGGCAACCTGGCCGATGAATTAATCATGGGGCGGGAGGCAATACTCATATTATTTCGGCATAGCTTCATGAATATGTACGCGATTCACATGTAATCAACGTGAAACGGAGCCACGGTGTCTTGTTTCAACATTTCAAGGCATTACCACAAGGACACGCCGTTGAGGGCGTAGGGTATGGGGCTTTCTCTCCTGCTTGTACGTGGTAAATATAGATTTCCTCATTTCTCAGTTTTCCTCATCTTATTAAAATCATGTCACTGGTCTTAGTTTGATGTTCTTCAGAAGCGTTCTCGTTGTCCCCATTCTTGGAGGTTGGTGTTAATAGTCTTGATATATGTGTATTATTATTAGCATCAAAGCAAACCAAGCCACATTTTATCCCTTTTTATTTTATTTGCGACTTCTTTGGGGATGGCCCATGCTTCCGATCCATTATCTCAAATCGAAATGATGATGTTACTCACCAGCAAACCCCTTCTAGTTGTGATGGTAATTTCGCGAACGAAAAACGATTCTTGAGCCATATCCAATGCACACCATGAATATAATAATTGTAATCCGTGATACAGAGCAATAGTTTTTGTTTTGACCTTATACAATGAATGATTTCGCGAGCGTTGTTATGGTAACAAGAGGTTTAAAGTTTACAAAATGTTGCATCTGTAAAGGAATGAAATATGCCGTTGCACTTAAGCCGATCACCTGATGGAATATCATATAGGTGGGTAAATGCTAAAAAGAAATACTTTTTTTATTGCACATAACTTGATGAATGGCATTGTCACGTTACCACAATGATGGCGACAAAACGTTGGTTGAACAGCGGAAGCTCATTGTTAGCAATGGAGAAACCAGGAAATGTCTTAACTTCACCTTTGCTATTTACCCAGAATGCTCTGCGTGGCTTAATTTGCTTATTGGATCCGATCTCAAGTTGTGCTTCCACGAAGGAAAAACGCTATTGGGTGATAAACAGATATCCGAGTGCAACGTTTAATTCATGCTGTTTCGATCATGCTGTGCATGAGCTATTTACGAGTACGCGGATCTGCTTCAGTGCACTCATCGCGAGACAGAGTGCCAAGTTTTAGGCGTGAGCGGTAAGCAAATAACGTTTGCCCCAGACTGTCTCCACGTGAGCGTTTCAATTAACTGTAAAAGAGTCAAATTACAAAACGTCTGTTAACGAAGACATATTATGTACGGGTAAAAATACAATACGCGCAAATATACTAGTAAATACACACAAAATATCAATCCCGATTCACACAGCGCTTTTCACGACATGCCTGGGGCCGTGTCCCTACCAACACCACGGAGCTCTGTTCATCCTGACAGCAGCATTAGATCAATGCAATGAAGGAAGTCTTGGATACGCCTAGCGGTCTCTGTTTAACGGGGACACTTTAGCTCTACATAAACACTGAATACTTATGTACACATCTATGTAATCAACTCAGATCTTTTGATGCATGCTTCCTTTGAAGGCGTTTGTTCTGTTTATTTGTGAGCTGGATGACGTAGGCGTCTTGTTTTGGAAACCACGGGGCAAATAGGCAAGTGTGCGTGCGCCCCTTGAGGATCAATTTACAATCAAGCCACTCCAATTAGGTTTGCAGCAGGTAAGAGAACTGTTTGCTAGCGAACTATTCAACGTGGCAATAATGGATTAAACCCTGCAAACATTTTTAGTGGGTAAACCTTTAACCGCCCTTTGCTTTCTCTACAGGGAGCCATGGGTTGCGGACCGTCCACAGCACCGGTCAGTAGGCAAGGGGCTCAGGAAGAGCATCACCACTCAGCGGAGAACTCACACCATTCCAATCACTCACACCTGCAGCACAATTCACCTGGGAGATCTTCTCGGTTATCGCACAATGGGACGACGCAACAGAACGGAGGTATCAGCAACGTCATTCAGCAATTGGTGTCGAGCATCGTGGAGAGAAACCCCACCGAGATACTCGATCAACACTGGGTCAGACAACAAAAACCCAAAGTGATCGACGAATCTCAACCAGATGCCCCCGATGACGAAATCACTGAATTGAAACACTCGAATGACGTCACAAAAGTAATGGGCAGAATCTGCTCGCTCATCGATACGCGGGCCAACAGGGCTGACGTCAACGAAGGTCTTTCTCGACCGCATGTCGAAATGAATGACATCTACACCGACCCGGAGTTTACGTTCGATGTCGCAATGGATGGAGAGCCTGACATTGATCAGCTGCAGTGGATGCGTCCGGTGGTGAGTTCAGAGCGTTGCATCGCGTGCTTTTAAATCGTGTTCAGGAATTTCTGGACCACCCGGTGCTGTTCGCGGATGGCACCACCCGCTTCGACATCGAGCAAGGAGGCGCTGGAACGTGTTGGTTCCTTTCAATTCTGTCTTCGCTAGCTGACAAACCAGAGGTCCTTAAACAGGTGTGCAACCGTTACCCAGTCTAACATGACATCATCAATCCTTTCGCTTAGATAATCCCGGAAGATTCCTACAACATAGGTAGAGAAGATTACGACGGAGTCTTCCACTGTCGCTTCTGGAAGTTTGGCCAATGGATTGATGTGTACTGCGACGATTACCTCCCCGTGAAGCAGTGGGGAGACGGCTTCGTGCCTTGGGGAGCACGCTCAACAAATCGCAACGAAGTTTGGGTTTCTCTCATGGAGAAAGCATTTGCAAGGTATCCGATAACAAAAAGGAAATCTCTCATCTTATTACCTTTCCTCCTAGGTTTAACGGGGGCTACCCTCAGGTGTACGGCGGATGGGCTGGAGACGCCTTCGTCGCGATGACAGGAGGAGTAGCAGAGCGAGTGGAATCCAAGGATATTACAGCTCCCGCTCTTTTTGCGCGTGTGAAAAATGCGCTGAATTCAGGAGCGGTGATTGCATGCAGTTGTCCGGTGGGTGTTCAACGGATGTCTCGATCAGCGCGTAACCAGTGCTTCAGTATAATGGGTTCCCGGAACAGCGCCCGTTTACAATCTCCCTTGCGGTTTTAACTTCCGACGAGGAAGTTGACGCGTTTCCATGGAACTGGCGTCGTTATGGGAACACCTGATTGATATGCATAGCGTTGTCACTTTTGTGTTTGAGATCATTAATTTCAATCTTTATAAACCAGGATGCAATGGACGGGCAGATGGGGCTAGTAGGCGGCCACGCCTACACCATCACAGGAGCCATTAAGGTAAGTTAAACGACGAAATGAACACATCGATACAAAGGGTCGATTTCAGATCGAATACCAAGGCTCAGCAAAAGCGATGATTCGAGTTAGAAATCCGTGGGGCGTCGGGAAGGGAGAGTGGCTGGGCGACTGGTCTGACAGCTCAGCTCTCTGGGACGAAGTCACGGATGACGTCAAGACGAAGATGAAGGTGTCCGAGAGGCAGGATGGCGAATTCTGGATGACGCTGGAGGATTACATGGCGTACTTCAGCGACACCCACATGTGCAATTTCACTCCGGATTTCGATAAGGATGGAAAAGAGGATGGACTAAGTGAGTGCATCATGAATATTCATATTAGAGGAGAAACAAGGAAATGTTGTAGGAAACCGGGATTTAGTGTCCTTGTGTATGGTAGAAACGCACGATAGATACACGAGGTTGAATAATACAAGCACTCATCAATGAAAAAAGAGATCAACCCCGGTCCTGGGTTTTCATCTCTGTCAACAAATTATGTCACGTGGGCATATGTGACCATAAGTTTAAGAGGTTAGATATTGTCCTGCAAATCAAGAGGTTTTAATAATAAAACGATCATCACAAGTAATGTCAATCTCGCCATATGCAGCAGGACTGCACAAGGTAATGTTGTACTGTGAATTGTATGTCCTTCTTCTTGCAATTAGTACGAGAACATATTTTGCACGCCATATCTTCCATAAACTTGTATCAGAAAAGGGGAACAATATGTCTGTGCTTTGAAAAAAAAAAGACGAACGTAATTAATTTCGGTCTAGAAACGCCAAGCAAGATAAAGGGATTCAGATGAGTTTATGCGTCCTTGGCGAGTAATTCAGAGGGAACGCATTCATCTGTTGTCTCAGGTGGGCGAGTGATGAGCAGGTAGGAGCAAGAGGCGGGGTCAGCACACCTCGTACGTGTCAATTAGGGAATCTCTTCTATGAAGCACTTGCTAATCAACCACCTTTTCAGATCAACTCTGCTGTGTTCTGGGCGAGTGGCGCGCAGAGTCCGCTGCCGGATGTGACCCCGACGTCAAAATGGACAACCAGAAATACCTTTTCAGCGTTCCAAAGAAGGGTCTAGACGAAGAGGGCAAACTTCCGGTTGTGCTCCAGGTCCTGCAGTTCAAAGAACACATCAAGAGCAAAGAGCCCCCGTTTTACATGCGCACAGACCTCTATAAGGTACAGGTCCAACGCTGATGAACGTTCAACTCAAACCTCGCTGTCCGTAGATTGAGTCACAAGGCAAGAAAGGTCACTCAGTTCACTTGGTTCTTGATGAAATTACCAACTTCCTTGATTACTACGGGGGATCTGATTATGCCTACAGATACCGACTTCTGCCCGGTGATTACATGATCGTGCCTACGACCCTGGAGCCAGGCCAAGAGAAAGCCTTCTGCCTTAGACTTTTTTCGTCTGTTCCAATCAAATGCAGGTGAGACATCAACCCCAGTGTCCAATTTGGTTGCCATGACAGCGCCAAATATGGAGGGGAGGCTCCCCAAAAACGAACAGATTCTCATCAACGCATTAAGAAATACTATGCACCAGGTACCATAATGCAATTAAATACTTATCAAGTATATGCATTATAATCGGTGGTGCGATCACATGTCAATTGGTAATTGACTTCCCAGGGTATTTAACTCACGCAGTTGCCATTCGTTAGAAGCACTCATAAATGGTATATATTTTGCGTGCCTTGTGTTGGCTATACGTGTACCAACAGGCATATACGTGTTCCACATCTCCGCTCAGTCAACTGAGTGCTCTTCTTTTTTGTGTCTCTTCTCTACCAATTACATGGATTGTTATTTCTGATTATCAGCAATTCCATATATTTAAGAGTAGCGGTGTAGTGAAGAGTATAGGGTTAGAAACCAAGAATTCACCCATTTCAAATGTAAGCAAATGCATCCTGTCAATTATGCATGTATTGTAGCGCAATGTCAGTCAGTCATTACTCCGGAGGATATGAATTACATGGAGTGCAGACATTTGTTCACTTAACTACGTGATTTTTAAAGTCATTGACCAAATTGCGTCATAGGAATATCTTATATTCGTGCATTCGTCATATCTTTGCATGATTGAATCGAAGTGACGTAGTCTATCACAAGTCATGAATGAGTGCATCGAAAAGGGTTGCCGAGTAAACGTTCATAGGCCCAATTGTGACAGTGCAGAATGGAGGGGAACAGGCCTCAATCCTAGAGGGCAATAGGGATCGTCAACCCATTACGTAATAGCATCTGGAGGCACTTGTGACACATATGTCTGCGGATGTGTGCGCCGACGTGGAACTCACCTCTCTCTTAGCTAGAGAGGGCACTCAACTAGGAAGCCATTCTGCATCTTTCCTCTCATCTATCCAAATAACCCCTCTCTTTTCTTTACTTTTCACAAACCATTGCATACTGAAATTGCTCTTTTTCAGGGAATTGTCCAGCAGACCAGCTGTGTACGTGCGCAAAGCGGAACCCACCTTTTCTCAGAACGGACACAAATTTCAATTAGGTAAAAAAAGGAACCGAATTGTGATTTTACCATTGAACATTATAATTAGTGCGACTGTGCATTGCCATCTACTAATTAACTGGAAATACGAGTGACATGAAGCACGTAATAATTGCAATTATTCTAATTGCATAAACTCTATAAGAAATAATAATGCTGGCTTACTTGTTGATCGCACTACATGTATCCTCCAAGGATCTGCCAAAAAATATAAATCGTGCATATAAACAAGTGATGGCTATATCAATCAACTCCACATTTCATGGCTATATCAATTAACTCCACATTTTATGGCTATATCAATAAACTCTACATTTCATGGCTATGTCAATTAACTTCACATTTCATTGTTATGTTAATCAACTTCAATTTCATGGCTATGTCAATTAACTCCATATTTCATGGCTATGTTAATCAACTCCACATTTCATGGCTATGTCAGTTAACTCCACATTTCATGGCTATGCTAATCAACTCCAATTTCATGGCTATATAAATTAACTCCACATTTCATGGCTATGTCAATTAACTCCACATTTCATGGCTATGCTAATCAACTCCAATTTCATGGCTATGTCAATTAACTCCCCATTTCATGGCTATGTTAATCAATTTTATATTACATGGCTATGTCAATTAACTCCACATTTCATGGCTATGTTAATCAACTCCATATTACATGACTATGCCAATTAACTACGCATTTCATGGCTATGCTAATCAACTCCAATTTCATGGCTATGTCAATTAACTCCCCATTTCATGGCTTTGTTAATCAATTTTATATTACATGGCTATGTCAATTAACTCCACATTTCATGGCTATGTTAATCAACTCCATATTACATGACTATGCCAATTAACTTCGCATTTCATGGCTATGCTAATCAACTCCAATTTTATGGCAATGTCAATTAACTCCACATTTCATGGCTATGCTAATCAACTCCACATTTCATGGCTATGTCAATTAACTCCACATTTCATGGCTATGCTAATCAACTCCAATTTCATGGCTATGTCAATTAACCCCACATTTCATGGCTATGTCCACATTTCATTGCAGACAATATGGTAATCCAACTGGGGGCTTGGGTCGCAGAGAAATCTGCCGGTGGCCAAATCAGCCATGGCACATTCCACCTCAACCCACAATACTCATTCTCTATACCTGGTAATTAATCTTATCTGCCAATTAATCGTGCTTTAAGCTTCCGTTAATGAACAGATGGAGACACAGAACCCGTCCTAGTGGATCTGCTGCAGCACAACACTCAACCCAAGTTACCCATCGGATATCGAATATTCCCAGTGAGTTCATTTCTGTTTGTCTGAGTTATCACGTGTTGAAGCATGGAAACGCTGATGTACATCGTTACGTAACTGCTTCTTGCTTCGCTATTGTGCCTCACATTATGAGTATCGGGTTTCTTTAGAATCCGACGATACACAGGATTTGATAACGATTCAAACGGCATCAATATCATGAGGTTGGCATGACAGGGCGGGAAACGTCTCAGCGCATGCGCAGAATTGCGCCCCGGGGACCACGTATTCAGACGGAGCACAGAAGAAACTGGATGCCACTTTTCCGTTCTGGTGAAAGAGTCTTAGTGGCGAAATGATGCTACGAGGCACGTAACAAAGGTGTCAGTTGGCGTTGTATCCATTGCATTCTGCCTCTAAGTGAGCTTGCACAGTCGGCGTGTCCTATATACGCCTAAATGGGGAACTTGATGATGATGATAATAACATATAATTAATGTGTCATTATATGTAATTACATATGAATCTAAATTGAGTGCAATGTGAGCTGATGAAGGAATGATTTCTCTCGATTGCAGCTATCAGCCAACGACCGTACACCCCTGGATGCCAACACGATTTACCGCGCCTACGAACAATGCCTCTCAGACATCGAAGGAGCGAATCCGTTCATCATAGGGTACGAGGCGCATGCGTACTACATGGTTCCTCCCGGCGATTACATCATCATCTGCTTCACCAATGACCCGGATGTTGCCAAAGATTTCGCTCTTGCTGTGGCCACGAGGCGAGGTATCAACACACAGCTCAAGTACGTTCTGTCATTGAGTGATTCAGTTCGTTATGAATTCAAAGGGGCCGTGAATTGCGGCATAACTTTGCATTTACTGATCATGAGATGCAGGGTACATTGGCATGAGATGCAGGGTACATTGGCATGAGGTGCAGGGCACATTGGCATGAGATGCAGGGTACATTGGCATGAGATGCAGGGTACATTGGCATGAGATGCAGGGTACATTGGCATGAGGTGCAGGGCACATTGGCATGAGATGCAGGGTACATTGGCATGAGATGCAGGGTACATTGGCATGAGATGCAGGGTACATTGGCATGAGATGCAGGATACATTGGCCTGGGTGAATCGATGATTCCCGAAATATTCCATTGATTTGTTTTTAATAAGAGTTATAGGCGAGCAGAGCAGTGCATTTTGAGACAGGTGCTTCGGGACCCTGGATGCCTAGGGTGTGCTTGAATGACCTCTTTTATCCTCATATAATGATTTTGTCTTGCAACCTTCCTTCAGAGCAGCTCTTCTCTCACAGTTCATATTAACTGTTTACTTTCAGATTGTGCAATTGACCTAACAGCTCATGACGTCTGAGTTTCCACGTTCAATGTTGACCTGATCTGTGATATTTTCTCCGTGTTACATCGTTTGTGATGACTGTTTTTAATCACATATTATTAGCTGAAACCGTCCAAGTCACTGCTCATCCGTCTTCATAATAATTATACGTGTTATGCTTAACCCAGAATCTCTTGTGGTTGAAATTAATGGAACGTTGTCGAAATGAAAACCAGAATAAATTATGAATCCATCAGTGTTTTTATTCATTTTGGTGAATTTAAGCATCAGCCTCATTGCAAAAATAGGAGGAACTGTATGTTTAGTGGTGATGGGAATAACAGCAAGAATAATTTATTCGAAATTTCTTCTTTCTTTCACTGCAGTTGTGTTGATCTGAACTGCATTGCAGTCGGGTTTTAGTCTAAGAATCACACCGTTATGTGCTGCTCTCAGTCGAAGACTGAGTAAAGCTGGTACAGGGAAGCAGTCTGAAGCTAATCAATTGCACAATCTATGAAGGAAATAGTATTACAAGTGCACTCAATAGTCAGATTCAAGTCTTACTTTAAGTTGATTTTGGAGCCTTGTCGGGTGCCCATGACTAGTGCGTATTCCTTAGAGAAGTTGGGTTCTTTCGCGAAGACAAGGAGCACGTAGTTGCCAGGCTTCAGCAGATAATGCGCCTCAGCTTGGCAACCAGCCACATACGCGAAGTTTCCTTTTGTTGACCTTGCATGATTATCGAAACTCCAGCAAATGGTTTGATAATTCCAGGGAAGAGGCGGACTGCCAGGGGGGATCTGAGAACACAAAAACCACATCAAATAATTGCATAATTAAGCAAAATATAAAATACAATAGTAAATTGTACTATATATCAATAAAACGACTAGGTGCCATATAAACTGATAATACTTTGTCTAAAGTTGTGACAGTTTGTCTAAAGTTGTGAGAGTCAGAACTACAAGATGCACACAGTTTTTTATGGGCTTTTCTAAGAGTATCTATTTTTTTCTCAATAGTATACACTTGTATGGTTTATAACAGAGAACACATTCTGTGTGAAAAGATGTAGCATAATACACACGCTGGTTTGATGACGAGATTGCCAATGATATAATTTGCATGCTTAACATAACCATAATTTATGATCTGACATGGAACACATACTTAGAAGGTGCATTAGGTTCCAGCATTGGTGTCACTGCATATGTATCAGAAATGTAAACATTGAAAGATACTCACAGGAAGAATAACACAGCCAATGGGGACTATGGGAGGACCAATGAGCTGTAGAATGCAAACCAGAAGCGGTTCCTCGTTGGTATCTGAATTGAAGATAGATTACTCTTTGGCTGATGCCAGAATTGCATACCTGGAGGGATATTGAAGAAGTATTGCGGGTTCCGGTAGAATGTTGAGCAATGCACTGGTCCTCCAAAGTGACCCCCTGGCTCCCAGGCACCGCACTGCACTTGGATTTTATCTGATTCAATATTATATGATTAAGCGAAATATTGGTAAACCAATGATGAGATGAAATTAAATTGAATTACACTTTTAAATTGATTGAGATCGGTTGACGTACCTACAAGATACGTGTTCCATTGTAGTACGAACTGCTTCTCCGCGGAGTACACGTACAATGCTGGGTTTGGGGTGATTTCCCTGTGATGCAACGGAATGTGTTCAATGCGCATGCGTAGGCATGACTTAAAATCACCTGCATTTCATGCCAACTGGCGCAAAGAAGCGCATGCAAAACTCCGCTTCATCGCCCTGGTCCCTGGTCAGAGGCATCGCTAGGTATTCCCCTGGTTGCAATCTGTACCGATGACAATGATTGCCGGACACATTGAAAACATTGTCATTGTCCAATTGGTAGAGCACCAAATGCAATCGATTGTCTTTCTTCATCTCTCTCTCGATCTGAAGCAGTAAGCAAATCACTAAGTAACGTGATTGTATATATTATAAATAAATAACCTTATAAAGTTCGAGGGAAAAAGAGATATTCGAGTGTGTTCTTGGTTTGGTCTTGCTCAAGATCTGAACCACCACTGGCAGTTTTCCATCCTCATCAAGACCTACACGAAGCAGACAATGAGTCTATAAAATTATAGGAATGAATATTTAAAGTCAATACCTTTCTTTGGAACCGTGAAAGTAAATTTAGGGTTATTAAACTTGCGGTTTTCTTGGTATCCTGCGGCTGTGTCACCCGTCCACTCGCCAAGAACACACGTCATTTGATCTGAACATCAATCAGAATAAGTTGATGTGAATCAGCACATGATGACGTTCTCACTCAGGCTGTCCTCTTTGCCATCTTGGTCAAAATCAGGAGTGAAATTGCAAATGCTGACTCTGCAGAAGTGCGACATGAAATCCGCCATGGTCATCCAGAATTCGCCATCCATTTTCTTATTCACTTTCATTTTCTCTTTAACGCTATCTGTGACGTCATTCCAGAGGTAGGATTTGTCCGACCAATCTCCCTTCCACTCGCCCTTTGTGCCCCAAGGATTACGTAATCGAAGCAGCATTTTGGACTGCGCTCTGTGGTTGATCTGAGACGAATAAATTGTTCGACGAAAACGAGACAATTGATTAAGATTTGAAAGACAAGTGAGTCATGAGCAGAATGGTCAGAGGGTTTCAGGTCAGGAAGATTTCTTACTCTGAAGGTCCCCGTGATCGTGTAGGCGTGATTGCCAACCAAACCCTTAATTCCGTCTGAAGATTTCTGTGGAGCATAATAAAGCAGTTGAGGTGTTGAGCTGGAGCAAGGTACTCTTAATCGATGCCAAAGATTCATGGGAGCGACTCCAGTGCTTAGAACCCAAATTTGAGTTGACTCACAGGACAACTGCAAGTAATGATAGATCCACAGCTAAGGGCATTTTTCATCCGAGAATACAAGGTTGCAGCATCGGTGTCTTGAATTTCCACAAGCTCGGCGACTCCCCCAGTGAGTGTGGTGAAGGCATCACCCGGCAAGCCTCCGTAGACATTTGCGTACCCACCTTTAAACCTGGCATACAGTCAATGTTTATCTATAAATATATACACTATTGTATATACTAAAAACCTTGCAAAAGCCTTCTCCATCAGTGAAACCCACATTTCCCGGTCATCGGTCGATTTTGCACCCCAAAGTTTGAATTCACTTCCGTATAACTTCACGGGCAGGAGGTCGTCAACGTACACATCCACCCATTGGCCAAACCGCCACAGTTTGCAGTGAAATAATCCACTGTATTTGTCACTTCCTATTGGGTACGCATCATCTGGGATAATCTGTTAAAAGGCTGAGTTCGGGGTGTTCAGGTTACTTCGAGAGTATTCACCTGTTTGATGGCTTCTCCATTGTCAGCTAAGGAAGAGAGAATAGACAAGAACCAACAGGTTCCCGCCCCGCCTTGTTCCACGTCAAACCTCGTGGTCCCATCAGAAAATAAAGTCGGTTGCTGGCAGAACTCCTGTTTGCAAAGGAGCATTAAATCCTGTATACTAGCATTCGGAGATGCTGCTCACCCCAGGGCGCTTGAGCATCACACCTCTGATGGCCGCCTCCCCTTCCATTGCAATCTCCAGAGGAAATGTCTTGTCCTTGTATAGTTCACCCATTCGCACTTGCGGCTTAGTGAAACTTTCTACAGCTTCCGTTTTAGACAGCCTTGTGTCGACCACCGAGCAAGTCTTACCCAGGATCTTCTCCAGCTTCATGTCACGTTTAACCTCAATGAGGGTTCGGTCTGGCTCTTCGAGGTCATGCTCCTGTACAATCTTCTTCTGGGAATCATTCTTCTGGTGTTCCGGATCGACTGGCTGCACCTTGGCCGGCGCCGTGTATTCCCGGAGCTCCGATTCTTTGTAGCCATCGACGCAGTCATCAACATATTCATGCTCACTTTCCACTACGATAGGAAGGTAGAAACATCGGTAATTAGGTTTCGTGCTCACCTTGCACCCGTTCTGAAACCGTGATGATGGTGTGGCGACTCGCCTGAGTTTTTGACGATGAGTTTCCCATTTCTATGTTGAACCTCACCCTGAAAATTGTTAGCACGGATTTAGACAAAAGGTTCAGCTGATGATCAGAGATAACAAGCTGTGTTACTTTAAACATGGAGATTGAAAAGAGGCAACAACGAATGCTCTTCCGTTGCGTCACATTTATGATAAACCCCAATCATCAGTTTCCAAATAACACGTACCGTAACTCCCGCATGCCGCCCATGAATTCTACTAATCAAAGCAGAAAATCTGCAATTAATCCGCGCTCATTTTCCCAGGTGTAAATGTTGAAAAGCACTCTGAGCATGTGCGCTTCCTGGTGCAGCAATAGTCAAATCACAGATCGATTTTAACGAAAATATATCAGCTAACAAAAAGGAAGGAACAATTACGAATTGCAAAATCACTGATAGACCTTAGCCTAACAATAATATCATGCAGGTTATCGTGACCGAATTTCCCTGGCTGATGCAATACTTACCTGAGAGCTAGACTCAGGTCGACAGGGCTGCAAGACCTCAAGAATCACAAGCTCATATTTAATCAGCAAGAAATAACAGAATTTGGTTGATAATAAATTGGATAATAAAATTATGACCGACCGCAATTAATTTCCTTGTGTAATGGAGACCAGGTGGCAATGCATGAAATACAATACTCATCAAATTGCACTTCACAGAAGAATGTCACCCAACATAATAATCTACATAACACCGGAAGAAGAACTTGCCAATGAATATGAATTAAGAATCACCTGTGTGAGTGGGGGACGGGGGGACGCAGCTATCGGTTACCTATTAGGACCACTTTCATTCCGTTTGAGAATGTATCCCTTAGCAGATTCACGAATTACTCAATCTCAAAAGTAAGTCGATATTCCGCGGTCGTCATAACACAATGGCTTAATTAGTGCGATGGTTACGCAATAGGATGATCCGTCAAATACCATCGATTCTCTGGATTCTTGGCTGTTGGGGATTATAAATTCCTTCTGCTACCATAACAGAACAACATAACAATCACGTGACGTGCCAGTCACGTGAGATGTCAAACACGCACGCAGCTCATAATCACAACCCAATAAGCTCAATTTGTATACTTGTTGACGTCAATGGTCGGGGGGTGTCACCCGATATCTCATCTGCTCCAGGAGGAGATAACTGAAAATTGGCAAAACATATTGCAAGAAAAATGTGTTGTTTGATATGTAAATAGTGCGTAAGCCCCGGTAATGAGATCATGGGTATGTCCCTTTTCTCAGTTGTCAGCAGAAGACAGCAAGCGTGGTGACACCCGAGCGTGTAATGATGGAGACTCCGTTCACAAAATTTGTATGACTAAAATTGTGCCAGCTAAATTCGGAACGTTGTGATTCAGCGTTGAGTAATTCGTTACCCTATAATAATTATGTTGTCTGCTCTTGTCGCAGGTAGAGTCTTCTCTGATTAGATATGTGATCATTTGCCTGAGAGCTTCATTCATAAATCATTGGTTGGTTTGCCCAATGTTTGTCTGAAACATTTTCTTGAAGGAGTTTACAACATATATGTTAGACAAATAATTTCATTCGTTTATGATTCTGACTGAGAGAGATTGCTCCCTCTTCAATGAGTTGGAATTGCATTATATTTGTCCACGTGTAATATGGTTTGACCAAATTGACAACATAATTTTGTTAGAATGATATCGATATTCAGGAGCATAGATGTGATGTTTGTGCGTAGCCAAGGAAACCGTTATGATTATACAATTCACTTGAGTGTTTCAATACATGCATTCTGGCATTAACGAGAATGAATACTTATGTTGTGCTATGAGTTATATTCCATTTTGCTTTATATGTTAGGATTCTAAAAAAGTACAACGTATTATAACAAAGAGGCCCATAATTATGTGATCAAGCAACGATTGCTTAATTGTCGGTCATAAAGGACGTTATGTTAAATGTCACGTAATAGACGGCCATAGTTATGCTCTTTCTATTTTGAAATTACAAATGACTGAGTATGAGGCATTGACTTCTTTCAACTGTCAATTACTTTACCTTTTCTCTCTTCAAACAGCGTTTTTTGTTTCATACACTTGTGTGAATAAATTATTAGGTTCATTAAAGCATGTATTAATCTTTTCATAATTATCTAATTAGACTCACGGTCCTGGTCACGTGTTGTGCTACCGGTGTGGCAAAGAGAGCTTGGAACACACAGTGTGCTTTTATTACAACATAAACAATCATGCATATTCATTCTTTTGATAATCATGCATATTCATTCTTTTGATAATCATGCATATTCATTCTTTTGATAATCATGCATATTCATTCTTTTGATAATCATGCATATTCATTCTTTTGATAATCATGCATATTCATTCTTTTGATAATTTATGGCTGCAGCTATTGTGTTCGATGGGTTCGTTTGTTCTTGCGACCACACACAGAGTCGCAATTCTTGCAATGTAACTGAAATAATCATAATTTGAAGCATATTTAAAGTCGCGGTTGCAGATCAGTCACTTGCATAACTATTCAGCTCAACAGCATAATTATTGCAAGTGAATGTACTTACAAATCATCTTTATTGGTCGCATTTGAAATATAGAAGAGCACTGTCCTTCTCCGCAGCCTGGTAACATGGTCCCAAGAGGACTCACGTGTGTTGATGCAATAAATAAGGTTCATGAACGTGCACTAATTATACAAAATGTAGGGCACCACTGTTATCCTCGGTCTGAGAAGGATTTTTGAAGGGTCATGTGAAACCACGAACTACCCACTTACTAACTTACAGACCACTTACAAGTCTCTTACTTACTTACAAGTATATTACGAAAGGCATGTAGGAACATGCATGCACTGCAAGATACTCACATTAGTATAAAAACTATTGCCGCTCGAAGGCTCAGGTTCAACATGGTCGATTTTTCTGGATTTATCCTTGGCGGACAGACTTCTGCACTTCAAGGGTACTTTCCTACTGACTGCTCATCAAAACGGTCATTATCAATAATTATAAATAGTTATTTGTGAAGCACCATCGAAATTATTATAATTCACTAAATTGAGCAATGTATATATACATGAATGCACTATATATATATACATGAATGCACACGATGAAGTGTCAAGTCGGCCTCAATAGCATGATTGGCCAGCAATACAGACGCTTCCCGGTCTTCTGTCTTATGATTAATAAAATCAGAGGTAGGCAACTCCGATGGGTGCATTTAGACAACCATAGGATGCTATCACACTCGGTGCCATCATCTGTATTCATTAGCAGACCTCAAGTGGTAACCAGAAGTCTATTGCCCTCATCAGGCCTTTATATCCTTACATGTGATAACGGTTTCAATTAATATATGAGACGGTATATCGCTCGTTTTTGACTTATCGGTCTATTTCTTTCATCTGTATGTTTTAAAGGTCAAAACAGACAGAATTGTTGTGAATCCAACTCCTCATCGACTTCTACTGCTCTGCTGCATAACACCACAGTGTCGTTGATAAGACACCACCGAACGGCAACCTTCGCAGAATATCCTGCAGGAGGAGGTGTTTAGTTTTCCAATGAATACCAGCTAGGAATTGCGCAGCATATACAACATTGGCGAACTTCTGAGACTACAACTGACAAATATCCAAAGATTTCTGCATGTCCGTGATATTCTCTCACCGTCAATGTCAATTGTTGATTGGCTGATTTCCAAACAAAATTTAATTCCTCTTGTTTACATGTAATAACATAATCCACGATCGCACAATGAACAGTCTTTTGCTACGAAACAAAAATCATGTTGCCTCGTGGTTTATGGTCTGTGTAGTGAGCGCAGCGACGTACCTGTGATCAATACCTGGATGCTTCTGATATCTGTATTAATTATTGCCAATACTCTCTCTCATATTCGTCATCTGCCCTCAAGCATCGCGTCATTTAGTTCCATTCCAAGATGATGGAATATTCCAAGAAGTAGAGTCCAACGTTATTGAGTTGTAGATTA
>KB299334.1:244036-265626 GCA_000328365.1 Capitella teleta
CTTGACCACCACAAACACTTGGGCTTCATTTTCTTGTTGAGTTATCAATGATGTCAGACTTTCGTCAAATCAATCATGTGACAATTCAAAGGTTCATTCATGTGACCATTCATCAAAGGTTCATCGTTGATTGGTTTGTGTAGATCATTCGGAGTTATCTGATGGTCTTTCAAGCGTGGCAATAACAGATGCTTGAGTCGCTATGTGGTTGACATAATATGAGTTTCGAGTTAATTCATAGTCTGATGACTCACCTCTTTGAGACTACCCGTTCCACGCAGTGTACTGATAACGGCCACGGTGGGAACCATGAAGATTGAACTGCTGGCCATCATCCAGCCCAATACAATTGCCCATTGTGGGTAGGTGTACACACGGTTGTACTTTAGCTCACTGTACGCGTGAATGCTGATGCCAAAAATCGCCTATAAACAGAGCATTAAATCAGAGTCAAGAAATCTTGATTGATATTCTCAACTCACCAGTGTGAAGATCGGAGTGATGAATGACCACGCAACTTTCATGTAAGGCAGAATAGGATATCCAATCATGAGAGTGAGGTTGTCATAGTAACGTCGTACACCTGGAAATACAGGTGTGTGTGTCAGGTCATGGTAGAATAATTGACTTGTTTTACCATAGAGGTAAGCCACAGTGATGCACTCAAGGAAGGCGATCACCATGATCATTTTATTTCCGGAGTAGTAATCGAAGAGCTGGAACACATACATGCCGCCCTGTTTGGAAAAAGGATTCTTATAAACAAGAGTATTAAGAAAATTTGTAAGACGAGGCTGGTGCTAAACGCATGGTTATCAAATTTAGAATATCAACTTGCAATCAGCAAACTTTAGTATTGACCATGTTATGTCACACTCACCTCGGTAACCATGCACAGACCACATAGCATCGAAATCGCACAAATAAACGCAATGAGGATCTCCTTCCGGTACCCTCGTCTCAGCTGGTGGGGGAACTCGTCTACGATGGTTGTTACTACACCCTCGACGCCGACGAACTGTGCACAAAAAAACAACAGGCAGCTGTGAATTCATCCCACAGGAATAATGCAGCTAGCAGGCTGCTTATAATGTGCATAGCAATTGAAACCAGAGACAATTTTACGACCAAGCTAAAATCTGCAATTCGCAGATGTCCATACGTACAATGGAAAGCGTCCTGCTCTTGTGGGGAGATGACGCAACATACCTGGCTATCTAGTCCGAGAAGGATGATCATAATGAAGAAGATAATTGACCACACCGGAGCCATTACGAGCTGACCAACGGCCTTGGGGTAAGCGATGAAGGCCAATCCAGGACCTAGACGAAAGCAAACGCAGCACTATAAGCAACATCTACAGAGGCACATCGAAGCGACTGTGCATGTCTAATCTCTAAATTACGTTATCTACAAATGCCTAATATGATAATATACCTGACTCAGCCACATCCGCGACAGAGATGCCTCGTTCGTATGCCATGAATCCCAGAATGGAGAAGATGACAAAACCAGCCAAGAAGCTGGTTCCACAGTTCACCCCGGTGTAAACAAGGCAATCCCTGCAATGGCGGTAAGTCGTTACATCATATCATAACCAGAGCTAAGGCAAAATATCGAGATTTACTCTGTCGTATTTTACGTTAAGAATTGGAATATTCGGATGACCAAAGTAATGCGAGTAATATATCGTACTTCCAGCAGTTGTGTTTGAATTTGTTGTAACTTCCCAGAGAGATGAGTGTTCCAACGCTGATCGAAGATGAGAAAAAGACTTGGGTTCCGGCATCGACCCAAACCTGGAATTGATGGAAAGAAATTCATCACAGATTCACAGTAGAATAATTGCACTAGCAATCACTTATAAATTCCCCGCTATCAAAATCATCGTGGACATTCAGATTTTTTTTACGATTTCTCATTCGTATAACTAATTAATTGCCTGAATTCTAAAGTATAATAGGGCTTTAAGCAACAGTATTTCTCAGTAACCACGCATAATTAGGTGATTGTGTCTTCAATAATGCATGGCTGGCTGACACGGGGTACCACAAAGTTAAAAATAAAAATCCAATTACATGAAATAACCAATAAAAACAGAATTAATTGCTCATCCATAATAGATAGGAAACTGTTATAATTACAATTACAAACTGTACTTACATTCAATACCTGAAATGATTGTTTGATGATGTGTTTACCTGAGGATCAGCGAGTTTTTCCCAGGTGGGGACCAAGTAGTAATAGATGCCATTCACAGCGCCTGGTAGAGTGACTCCTCTGATGAGCAGGATGAACATAAAGACGTAGGGAGATGTCGCAGTGAAGTACATCACCTGTAATTAGCCGATGAGCAATCAAGGGTTTAAAAGACAGGTGGGTGTGTATGCCAGGGTCAATTCGAAACAAGCCGAGAGACCGGAGCGGACCGTGGAGGGAAAGGGAACGAAGCGGGCCGGCCGAAGGGGAAGACCGTCATGTTCGTGAACTGCATGGTGGTAGAATGGCGGTGGAGAGTGTGTACGTGGATTAATGCGTGTGGCAATATGGGCTTGCAGGGCAGATCGGCACCAGCACACGTGTTACCTTGCCGGATGATTTGATTCCCTTCCAAATACACAGATAGACGACGATCCAGGATAGCAGCAAGCATAGCGCCAAGTCCCAGCGTACGTTGCCCGGCACCTCAATGCCAGGGGAGAGGTGCAACACCTTTTTCCTGTGAAGATTCACCAAGCATGTTGAGGCCCTTCCCCCTCGACCTAATATTGGGAGGGGGCGTCATTATCGACACACCAGAATTTCAAATGGCCAAAGCGAAGCGGCCTCTCCAAGCGACCCTATAATAATACGCACTGGATATACTTACTCCCAGAACTCTGTCGTCGGGTCTGTCCACAAAGAAGCATTCATGGACCACGCGTCAAATGCTTCATCCTCGGAGATGTTGCTCGCTAAGGCGATGCTTGCATTGCTCGGTAGGGAGCGCGCCTCCAGGGTCGTGGTGTTGGTGGCGTTCAGGGCGTTGATGGCGTCGTGGATTGACCGGACGCACGTCTTAGTGTTCCATTCGTTGTCGCATGTCGTCCAGGGCAAATAGGTCGTGATGGATGCAAAGGATGCAAAGAGATAATAGAAACCCCAAGCCATGATGACGTTGTAGTAGACATTTTGCAAGAACCGAATGATGGTCACTGCAAAACCAAGACCTGCCGAAAGAACAAATATCGAGGAAATAATTAAAATGCTGTACACATTAAATTATCACAGAGTGCGTCCGAACTGATAAATTAACGATGCAAATATTGACTATTACCTGAAGCGAGAAGCAAACTATTACATAATACATATCTCGCTGGGCCTGCTTCGCGTACATAATTATACAGCGACAGGAATGATGTACTTTGATCCTACAGATTCTGACCGATGCAAAGTAAACGAAAAAAACAATCGGATTGGCCTACAATTTTATCACTGGGGAAATCACATTACTCGGGCAGTTAGAATAATTAAAGTTTTACTGCAGCAGGTTGTCCAGAACAGAAATGGCCTAATTTCCCAAACAATAATTAAAATCAGGACTGTGGACAAGGTTTAATACAATTCACCCCAATTGACACAGATCCCGCTCACCTAAGGGATCCTGAGTTCAGATCTGTGCACTTAGGACAAGGACACGAGTGTCTAATTTCAATCGTGACCTCTCACAACAATTCATGTTGCTCTTCGGTCACAAGTACATTTTTACGTTTATGTCTTAAGTGCATTTGCTCTGTTTTGGGTTTTGTTTTGGGTTATTTGGGGCTATGAACTCAACGACTGGAATTTTCTCTGTTTTATTTTATTTTAACTGGAAATCTAAAGCGTGCGACCACGCCGATCCGTTTCACTTGGTTACAAGATGTCCTAAAAATAGCTTCGAGAAATTGAGTTTATTTGTTTCTGTTCTAACTTAATCATTACCATCTCTGCTGCGCGATTCTTGTGAAAATTTGATTGTATAAAACGAAAAGACGACTTCAATTCCAACTGCCAAAACAATTCACAACTAAAATTTACAAGCTGAATCACGTCGATAGACGTATATAGAAATCGGATCATGGCCTACGACCAGTTCTAAGAAATCCATAGAACTTATGTAACCGTCCCCTCCGGAGCAACCTGTTAAATGCGATCCGACTACTTCCTAGGTAAATTAACAACAAAGAAACTCCTGAGCGATTTGACTATTAAAATCTCAATTGATATTTGATCAATGCACGTAAAACTTGAATGAGCAGATTACTGTTGTGTAAAATGTGAATCAAAACTTACCTCGCATCAGTGGACAAATGTTCCATGCACCAATTGCCCCGTTTGCCATGAACTGGCCCAGCGATACCTCCAGGAAGAACATGGGCACTCCAGCAATAAACACTGCCAGGAAATAAGGCAGAAGAAACGCCCCTGTTGTAAATTCAAGCGTCGCGTAAACAAATCTTTGATAAATTAAGAGTCCACTTACCTCCTCCGTTTTTGTAACACAGGTAGGGAAAACGCCAAACATTTCCCAAACCAACACTTCCTCCAATACAAGCCATAAGGAAGTCCATCTTCCTCGCCCATGTTTCTCGCTTCTTGATTACAACTCCTCCTTTGGTAACTTCTTCCACTTGCTCTTCTTCTGGATTATCTCCTTTAGAAATCGCAGAGCCATTTTCCTCTTCGTGTTTCTCCATCTTCTTCAGGTGCACTTGTGACGCGATCGGGATGAAGCAGCGATTTTTAAAGCAGCGCTCCCAGATTGACGCGTCCAATGAATGCAGCCACAGAGTGTCTGAGGCGCGTGGTTGCGCCGCAGAGAACTGATATCGATTGGTTGGCACCGCGCTGGCTACTGGCCAGGAATGGGCCATTGGTCTGCCGGCGAGTGGCGTGCGCCTCTACTGGGGCCGGAGAGGGGAGGGGGGAGCAGACGGCCATTGTTAATTTTGTTATACCCACTTGCACTTCCGTTGTTTGGCGTTTTAGTATCACCCAGTAGACTGTTGGTCTGTTTCTGTCGGAATACGCAACCGTTGGGTTTGTTCGGTTGGCAACTTTCCAATATCAATTCTCAGGAATTACCGCTAAACTCGCCTGCTCATGTACTAGATTGTTGGTGCTGCTGTATAATTCAGTGAGCAGTATCCCGCGGAGGGCTATTGTTACACCATCTAGATCGATTGTTAATTAATTACTTTAGAGACGGCCTTCTTATACTCCACATTGTTCTTGTGTGAGCATCAGTGAACCATCCTTCCGAATAACATCCTCATTCGCCATGAACCCAGATGCCCCATTAAATTAGGGATGGAGTCTTACTGTGATACCATTCATTTTTCCAGAAACAGTTACCTAACTGTTTCTGGACAACTCCGATCTTTTTTTTTTCTTTTTTTTTTCTTTTTTTTAAACCTTGCATAATATTTCGGCGCCAGTCCAGCACCGGAGACACGTGGCCCTTTGAGTGTTCATAATAAGGTCAAGTCTTGACCTATTTAATATTGATCACACGGGATTCAAGAACTTGGTCTATGAGGCGCATTCGGAGCATTCGTGGAACACGGTGCTTACAACACGCCCCCAGAGGAGAAGATCGGGCTTACTCCAATCAATATCCTTTGCGAACATTCGGCTTAAGCCTCGAACAACCGCCGACAAGACTTAATTAACCTGCTTTGTGCCATTCTATCACGCCACATTGTCCCTGTGCACTTGTTGCAGACTTTTGTGTTCATAGATTGTACTAGGGTGTGACTACGAAATTACCTGGATGATGACGTCATGTTTCTAACACAGAAAACAACGAAATATTAAGTCATCGCATGTCTAACTTGGATCTCAACTGAGTTGACTGAACCCCGGACACGTCCATGCTTAGAGTGAACACAGTTTATGCTCAGTAACAATCTCCAAAGATATTCAAATGCTTCAATTTAGATCATAATTATAATGAAGTAGTTGTTTGCCAATAATTAATATTAATCAACCAAAGATTATAATTAAGAAATTGACCCGATTGTAAATCCACTATTGTGTTGACATAACAGGTATCTTTTGATTGCCTCATTAAACAGCTCGATGTGCTTAAATTTGAAAATGGAGATGAATTATTATTTATTTAGGTTATTTAGTTTATTTACGTGAATTGAGTTCATTGAGTGCGTTGGTTCGGTCGGATATCTTAATGCAACTGGACCACGGTGTACGAAATAATTTGAGCTTAATGAATAATAACAATGGTATATTTATTCAATTACATACAACTGCTCGTTAACTCAATGTAATGGGTGGTAATGTAGCGCCCCTCAATGGTAAGCTATAATTGAATGCTTCAAAACGTTACACACACACACTTTAAAAATTAACATGGGACAAAAACTCCAAATGCTGGCTTTCGTCGATTGTAGTTAGTTGTTACCGGGATCCTGTTCTGCTTTGCATCGATTCTCCATTCCCTATTTTGATTGAACTAAAATCGATGTTAATGAATGAAATATAAATCCCAAGAAAATATCTTGTGTCACGATTCAAGTACTCAGCGATAGGTGCATTTCTATGGATGCAGCAATGCATGTCGTAGATTGGATGAAATGAACATTGTTGGCACTGACTCCATCTGCACGCAGCCTCTGAGTCATGCATGACATGTCTCTTTCTTTGTGGGATACTTTTGATACATTCATCCTCGGTCGGTCGAACAGTTTTTCGTGAATCTATTTATCGATTGTTAATCAGTTTCATTAACATGTAACACACACGTGTGTCAAATTGTGTGCACTTGAAGCTCTCCGTTATAAACAGCCATCTTTTACACAAATGGACGCTGCTCAGCAGCAGTCGAAATTGAAATGGATTTTTCAGTTAGTTAATGGTTGACCGACTAAGTTTAAATTCTGATGCTCGAGTGGAAGGATGTTATGGGTACATCGCACTCGAACTTGGGTAGTTTGTCCACCCACTGGAGCGTATAGCCAACAGCTGGAACAAAGGGTTTGACCTATATTTTAGACTGTTATACACTTAATTTGCACGTTGTCCTATTGTTTGTAGCCAATCAAGGTGAAGGACGCACTCAATGCAAGTGGGTATTTCATTTGACAATTCAAGTGACCCAAATATGACGTATTCTCAAGGGACACTCGTAGTTTCCCTCGTAGATTCACTTTTGGTCAAATGAGCCGGGAAGATCCCATTGCACGTCATACATTACGCATCAAACTCTCTTTGATCTTTGAGCATTATCTAATGTGTCATTAAGCATTGTTCAAATGCAATCAAGATAAATTTTCAGTGGAATTTGGGATTGCGTCATACTTAATTGGTCAATTGGTGTGCGGCGTTAATAAGAGGAGACAGAGTTCCAGTAGAACGATGTTCGGATTTTCGATCTGACATTCAGTGACCCACGTGCGGGTTCTATACATGTATACTTGCTGTTATACGTTGTAATGGCTGTTTGCTTTCAGACTCCATTTCATTCGCGCTTACCTTTGTCCACATCAACCTGAGTTGTTTCAGAATGTTGAGTTTGATAAACCAGTAAAACAGAAGCTGAAAAGATAAGCAATATTCACCAGCCACGTGTTGCGCGATTTCCGGTAATTTTCTAATTGCTGAGCATTATATATAGTGGTAAAATCTGAAACAGGAAATTGCAAATACTATTCCGAATTCGCCATTCCAGTAATTAATTTCTTCGAGAGTTCGAGAGTTCGAGACAGTACACTTTCGACGCTTTGACGTTGGCTCTCATTTCTCGGAAACAAGTGAAAGGTGGGTCACATCTGACAAACATCTGCTGCGTACGATTTCTCTGAGCGGGTTCTACACACGGTTACCTTAGCCGACCCTTCGACTGTCTTCTAAGGATATGACACAGGGAATAATATCCACAGTGCGTGGGGAATCAGGTTGCGGCTTCTGGTTGCACATGACAAAACCATCGGTTATGTGCTAACAAATTAGCACCAATGACGCAGTCTGGCACGGTGTCACATTATACAACCTGAGAATCCAATCTGCTATGAGAAATATAAAATCTATGAAAAAAAAAAATGAAAAAAAAGAAGCAGCATTGTGAATCCAATGCAATTAGCTCTGTCGTCGTTCATTTGTCGTTGTTCCACCGCAGTCCACGGGCCTCGCATGGGACAAGAGTGCTCTAAATACATGTAATATATATGCTTCACGACAACAATGTATGTTCAATTCTAGCTGTTGTATCACCTCATGTGCCATATGTTCTAAATCAGTATCAATATGCTCAATGCCAATGAGCAACTCAATCGCCAATGTATATATAAGGGCCTGATGATTACCAAAATAAACATTGCGTGCATTTCCAGCTCTACGTGTCCAATGATCTTTTATAACACTGGCTTCATGCTTTCGTCATCACTTGGTTACGTTGCATGGCCACCAGAGCAAAAACCTGATACCGCAGTTACCCTTCATTCTCTTCTTTTCAAATAGGTACCAATTGGTTTTTATCCTGTATGCTACCATAGTCAGTAACACACAGCGTCCGGCCTTGTTCTGCAGCTGGGTAGCACTGAAGAGCCACCAAGGAATTATAACGAATTATAACTCACAACCATAACGCCTTGTAACTCGGGAGCTCGACCTTCCATGCAGCCGACACATGGAATTGCAGTCAGGCCGTCAAACCGATAAAATAAGACGATGCCATTAATCCTTATTCCTAAGTTGAGTACTGACATTCATTCCGGAATTGAATTGTTGAATTCACCCAGTCAGTGCTGATGAGGTAGAAAATTGGCTCTGAGCTATATAAGATCGGCAAAGCTGATTGAAAGTAGCACGTGATCATTATCTTTCATCTTATAAGCGTGAGCCCCAATAATCCTCAATCTTATTCCCTTTTTATCCCGTATGTCAACGCCCTGCATACGTCGCGGCCATGAACTCTGAAGACGAATTTTCAATATAGGGGAGCTGTCTCTTATTTCAGAATCAAATTACTAATTCAGCTTCTTCTTACGTAAGTATTCAAATATTATATTATTGATGAATGTGATGAGAATCGTTGTAGATCGAATGCTTATCTTGAAACACATCGATTGCCTGTTGAGTCGAATGGCGCACAACCCTTGCTGGGTAAATACTTCAAATAATATAATATGCAACCGAATGAGTTATGGGTCGAGGAGGTGTCTTCAGTGTTCAGTCTGCATCTGGCCTCTCACCAGTTGAAGTATTGCAAACGCTGTCGCACATTCACGAAGGCCACAACCGCTTTTTACTCGAGCCATTTGATCAGAAGAGAGAATAAGTATTGGAACTAAAAGGTTGGCGTTAAGTGAAGGCATTTTATGAATATAAATGAATGTAAGCCATTCTGGAATACCAAGCGCAGATCTGCAAATCATTTCATCACATGCTGTGACTCCTACATTTGCATATAATTATGTGCATCATCACATATTTCGGCTATTTATCCCAGGTTTTCGCACACCTGATTACGCGCACAGGAGCTCTTCGCGATCACTTAATTACCACTCGCATTTAAATGTTCCTCCCTCATTCAAAATATTGTTAATGTTTAATTCGATTTCTTTGTATAAATGGGTGCATAATAACCTAGTCAATCCATATCAGGTATTAATGCTTTGGAATAATGGATACATTTTAGCAAATTTTAAAGGTTTTTTATAACATGGAGTAGATAAACTACTTTTGGCCCACTCTGTATATGTGCGTACATGAACAAATTGAACATGGATGAATATGCCAGAGATATTATCTAGATACATGTATAATCACCGTGTTACATGTAGTGCTATGACGATTCGAAGCGACGTCGATTCATGATATGCATGTAAGGATAATAACGTCAGCAAGAAATGCAGTAACCAGGCAAAATTGAACTCATTTGTATGCTTATTGAAATAGACTTCCATCATCCATGCACTCACTGATATCGCTCGCCGATTTGGAGGTTGAGTTCGCCTTAACTTGGGAGTATGAGTTCGCAGAAGTTGACGCCGTAGTTAAGAATTTTATTGTCCTGCTTTTGAAGCTTTCCGTTATAAGGGAAAGAAATCCGCCAAAAAAAATCCACAGAGAATTATTTCAAGATTGGTGCGTTTACAAAGTTTTGCATTTCTCTTTGTAATTGCTTGTCAAAACACTCAATGTTTTGAACATCTCCGCAGCATTCGTTGTGGACAAGTGAAAGGTCATGGGGTGAAAAAAATGGTTTAGTGTGTTTCTTAAAGGTGTCATTTATGTAGAACCTATTTTTACCACTCTTATTGTGCCCAAAATGTTAAATAGGTATTACTCTCAAGGAATGATCCAGTATAGCACGTAATTTTCTGATATTTTTCGAATCGTAGAGGAAAAACTACCTCTGTGCAAATTCAATGTCACCTCCAAGTCTAATTGGTGCATGAGGTTGGTGTCTCTCACCATATCTTGTATCTCTATATAATCTCAAGTTTGATTGGGGTTGATGAGGTAACCGGTGATTCGGAATGATCCTCGGTTACATCGTGTGGAACTAAATAATCCGTAACCCTAACCCGTGTGCAATCGGAGAGCAGATTCTCTTCGACACACTCGCGGTGTGGAACCCGATGAACCCTTCGCTATCTTATATATGTCTTCCTTAATCCTTTGATCTGCGTTAATGCGTTAAAACTAGCTCTGAGAATTGTGTTCCGGTGTAATTCGATATACTGCACCAAAATGACGTTGATCACGCAGGAAACAAAGGAAGCACCTTGCTTGTCAGAGCTCTCCTGCGGCATGAAGGTCGTGGCAAAATCTTCAATCCTTGACCCGCATATGTGCCACGATTGGCTGAAGGTTAAAAGGTCGTGTCACTTCTGTATGAACGTTTTTTTCCCCTTTTGAAGACAGGCACGCAGGCAACAAAACACAGCATAATTGTTATGTCTTCGAGGAAGTGGGTCTCCCATCGAAAGCTGGTACTCTCCCAAGTGAATGCACAATAATCCACGCAGCGCCAACTTTGTCTGTAGGTTTCTGGAAATGAGGCAACAATTATTAATTCTCCTGTGAGACCCTTTCCGCCATTAAAGCCAAATAAGTTATATTCCAGAGGGATTCGAATCACGTGTATATTTGGAAGCTGGCTTTATCATACAATTGCATCATTATACACCATCTCGATCTGTTGATCAAGAAGTATTATGTCAGTAGGAGGAGCACGGGTGCAGTTACAGTTGGTCAGATAGTCAACAGGGGGCAGAACGGGTTAGGAAGCCAGCTGCCTTGTGCCCTTGGGTATACGCCACTTATTTATACGATTGCCTCATCATTGTAAGCGTTCCCTAGTGGCTACTGGTTCTGTTCCCATGTGCATCAGATAACTCAGCAGAGATATATTTCAACCGACTACAACCTCCGCCGCACAATGTGTAGCAAAAACTGGAATGTCTGGTGCTTTATTTTCATTTTTTTTACTATCTTTTATTGTGTATTTGGTTACTGGATAGCATCAGGTTCAGGTTAAGATGTCAGATGGTCAAGAGCAGAAAATTGACCCTCTTTGGCCATTGGTCTCTTTGCTGGGAATGTCTGTTCAAAATTATGTTGTCCTTGGTGCTAACACCTGTCTGCGGAGAACACGACCACAAGCGACAGTGTGGTCGTTATGCAACAAAGAGACTAAATTGCGCCTATTTAATACTGAAAGACCATTAAACGTATGCATTATATGCTTTATGGTGCCTCAATGGACTGAAACTCTGACCCAATTTCGAAACGATCTGCTCGAATTATGTACTTTCGTAACCGATTTACGTCATTCGGATCAGGATTACGGCATAACACCCGTCAGATCCACTAAAGTCAAGAATCGTCCTATTGGTGTGAATTTGTTAGCGCAGCATATTCGGTTGGTATACGGAGCTCTTTAACTAGTTAGCCATTCAGATTAAACCTGTCACGGATCATCTCATTTTAAATCATCAAAATCTCCAATCACTGGATCTTGCTCAGACAAACATCACAATTCACCCAGGTTGCTTCCTCGGGTGGTTGCCATCATTAGTGTTTCGATATTAGCGACAATCACCTTCATAACTTACGGGTCACCTTGAGTGAATATCATAGATTGCATTTCTTGAATCTTAGCAATAGGCCTAATGTCAAATCTGAATTATCCGGCCCGTTGTCTAACAGCAATCTGGCCAACAACCTGTCTGGCAACCCTTAAGCAGTGTGGATGTCTCAATTTGGACTTCTTGGTTTGGTAAAGAGGGATGAGCGGGCGGATATGCTTTGTGTTCATCCATTCAAAGGTTTAACATCAGAGTTAACATCGAAGAACTGCGCCAATTAACGATGTTTTCCTTCGAACGCACAGCTGGTGCTGAACACTGCGCCCTGCACTGCAATCTTCTGTCTGGTGGTGAGTTTCCTGATTTGGCAACGATGGCGAATTCGGCATTGGTGGTATGTCATTGCAGTGGCACGCAAGAAAGCCGCATCTGACGCAAATACCTCTTCGTATGCATTTGCTCTGCATGATTACGGTGACTTTGCGTGGATTCGAGAGCACTTGATACCCGAAATGGAAGGAGAACGCCGGTTGAAACATTGCATTGGGGAACGAGATTCCATACAAGCTATAGGAGGTCATCTCGAAGTGATAATCATTGAGAACATCCAAAAAGCAGGAAAACACTGTTATTGCTTACACCCAAGTTCGTAAACATTGAGTGTTCAGTGCGACTTTGAATCGGCCATGTCGAGGAACAAGCTGCTCAGCTCAGGTGGCAGAGCTGTCGCTGTGGCAGTCATCCTGGAACTCCTCCCTATGGGTTCAATCAACCGACGACTTTACAATGTGCTCAAGACCAGACTCTATCTCGGGTGGATAAGAGAAAACAAATTAATACTTGGTGTGGTAAGTTTAACGTGTCATCCTGCTATGCTTATAATTTCTATTCCAATCTCATTCAAATTTATGCCGATTTATCTCGATTGATAGAGTGCACTCAACATTCCGCGATATTTCCTCTTTCGACAAACAAGGCCCCGGACCATGAGTAGGCCTAATTGGACGCATAAATAAGGTATCACTTTCGCAGTATTCTTTTGTTTGAGAGTGCTGTTGTTTTTAATGTGGCACTAATGTGTCATTCTTAAAATCAAGACAAAGCAGAGAGTTCGTATTGAATCGTCACGTAACAGATGATTTTCCATAATGCTCGTTTATGAGCTTGCTCATCTGATTTAGTTCACTTCGCGATCACACATCAATCGCATTTAAATGTTCCTCAATCCTTAAAAATTACCTTTTTAGTTGATATCTCTACGTAAATGTGTGCAGAATAAGTTATTCAATACATATAAGTGATTGTTTTTATTTTTTTATTTTTATTTTTTTTTAGTAATAGGTCAATTTTAGCAAAATTACAAGTTTTGCTCTTAACATCAAGTAGACTTCTTTTGGTCCACTCTGTATAAAGAATCATAACGTTATTGCATCTCTATTTCAACCGCATGTGTTGTGTTCAACTACTTCTAATATCGCCCATGTGCATGTTTACATAATCATACAAGTATTATCACTAAAACTGATAAATCGGTGTCTATCAGTCAAAATGGATGACATTCATGCACTTGGCAATCGTAAATTTTATGACCTTCCGTCGAATGAAGCTGCAATCGTTGGCGATGAGGTCGTCTCGCCAACTGAGTCTTCATCTATCAGACCATCGATGCCTCCTGAGACTGAAACTCCGCTTGCGACCACTGTAACTGTTGGCTCAGAAGCGGAGAGAGGCGATGCTAGTATTCTGGATTTCATCAATAACAATGTCATTGGGAAGGACAAGGTTTTATCTGGACCGTTTGGCCTTCGGAATGGTCAGTTTACATCATGATCTTCGATAATTTTTTGTATTATTGGATGTTAATTTAATGCAATAATTATATGATGGGCAGATATACATTAAATGTTAAATTAATTAATCCAAATGTGTTTCATATTTCAGTGCTTTACTGTGATTACACAGCAAGTGGCCGGTAAGACACCCAGTGACCCATGCATTATTAGTCAGCGTGCATCTCGTTCTGTTCATAGATCTCTGAAATTCATTGAGGATTACATTCAGCAGCAAGTACTTCCCGATTATGGCAACACTCACACGACGACCTCTGTGACCTCCCTACAAACGACCCTCTTCAGACATGAAGCCAGGTGAGGATCATTGTTAAATTTATTTTTAAATATCGTCCCTAATGAACAGGGACATAGTGAGGAATACGGTGAATGCAGGGGAGCATGATGTTGTGATATTCACAGGAAGTGGATGCACGTCCGCTGTGCATAAAATCATCCATGCAATGAAACTGCAATCCAGTCCTGTGGGTTATCTCATCAATATTCATGAGGGCAAACTGTGATTTCTCTTCTCTATAGGTCGTCTTCATTGGGCCTTTTGAACATCATTCGAATATTTTGCCCTGGAGAGAGTTAGGAGCAGAGATAGTCAATATTTCACAGACCGCTTGTGGTGGCGTTGATATCGAACATCTAGAAGCTGAATTGAAGGTATTTCGGGGTTTTAATATTTGTGTTATATACTCATAAGCAAGTATACTATAAATAGACGAGAGCAGGCTGTGATCGACCGTTGATTGGCTGTTTCTCTGCCGCGTCTAACATCACAGGACAAATGGTTGACGTCGACAGAATCACTGAGCTTTTGCATTTGTATGGGGCACTTGCGTTTTGGGATTATGCAACCGCTGGTCCGTACGTTGACATTGACATGAATCCTATTTGTGAAGGGTGAGGGAATGGTTGGTGCGTCCAGAATGATAGTCATTGATATCACGCTTGCAGCAATGACCCAACTCTTGCCTCCAAAGATGCTATGTTCCTTTCACCCCATAAGTTTGTTGGTGGTGTGCAGACCCCAGGTGAGTCTCTCCTCTCTCTCCACTTATCCCTTCATCTGCTCTGAATCAGGAATATTGGTCGCCAAGAAGAAGTTGTTTCGGAACACGGTGCCATATTGTGGCGGAGGCGGAGGTTCTGTGTTTTTCGTGAGTGATTGTGATGTCAGGCTTTCACTTTTTCACACACGCTGTGAAAACAGGTGCGAAAGAACAGTCACCGATATCTGCAGGAAGCGGAGGTTCGAGAGGAGGCAGGAACGCCGTCGATCGTGGAGTCCATCCGCGCTGGCCTCGTCTTCCAGCTGAAGGCGGCCGTTGGCTCTGAGTTCATCATGCAGCGTGAACATTCGCTCACCAGGTGCGCAGATCCGCGCAGATCCCAGCACAATTCTGCATCCTGAACTTCTGCATTCCAGACGCGCCCTTGAGGCGTGGAGTCCCGTTAAATCCCTCGTCCTCTTAGGAAGCTCTTCCCTTCCTCGGCTCCCCATCTTTTCTTTCCTTGTTCGCCATGAAGCTAGTGATCGTTTCCTTCATCACAACTTTGTCTGCGCTTTGCTCAATGATTTATTTGGCATTCAAGCCAGGGGCGGCTGTGCGTGCGCTGGTCCTTACGCACAGGTTTGTGCGTGTCTGTGCGTGATTGCATAATGATTCAAACTCTTTCAGGATCTCCTGGGGATATCAGATGACCTGGCTGAACAATATGAACATCTCCTCATGGAAGACAGGTTTGTGGTTTGTGGTTATTCATGCGTGGTTATAACACTCCTATGCAGTCGTTTGGATCGAACTCACCTTCGACGTCAAGCTGAATACTCGGAGAATGAAATTTTACGGTTTGTATGAGAACATTTTCTTGGCTAAAATGAACTGAAATAATGTTCAAAGTCCTGGGTTTGTGCGGCTGAACCTTCCGTTTTTTATGACGGACGATGAGTTGGATTTTGTGCTGGAAGCAGTGAAATTAGTCGCTGAATTTGGATGGAAACTTCTGCCACTGGTGAGGAGAAAATATAGCCGCAGGTCACGGGTGAATATCTGCTTCTTCTTTCTCTCAAGTACAACTTCAATCCTGAGACTGGGGAGTGGCGCCACAGACAACATCAGATCTTCAAGGACCGAAAGTGGTTGGGCCACATATCGTACGCCAAGGGGAGAATGGATGTCCGTCAACCGGCGTTCGTTCCCAAAGCACCTCTTCCCCAATCTCCTCAAGTTCGTCTTGAATTACATTTTAGGATTATTTTAAGATTTCCTCCTTCCTCCAGGATTGTTTGAGCCAAGCAAAAGAAATCATGAATTCATCAAAAGTGAGGATTTTAAAAGTCGTGTTGATCAATCAACATTTTGTTGATTTTTCAGATTTCCCGCCTTCCCCTCGGAGACCAAACTTCAATTTTCTCTCCGGAGGCTGAGTCCCTTCGCTGGTTTTTGCTTCCGAGTGAAGCAGTTACCAGGGTAACTGCATGCGTTCCCATGCCCTTCACACCTCACGTCTTACCAGCTGCCAATTCCCAGAAGAAATTTCAACCTGCAAAAACAAGAAAATCCCACAAAGACTTTAAAACGGCTTTCAAACAGAGCTTTGGGGCTGATACTTCAAAAGATGAAGAATTCTCGGAAAGTGAAGTCAAGCAATACGGAAAAACCGAACAAGAGATCGGAGAAGTGAAGCCTGAAATTGGTCAAAGGACATCGGTCGTATATGGCGTTGAAAGCAGTTCTCAGGAGGAGGCACGGGAGAGCATCAATCGTGCTAATTGTGCCACTGGTGCCTGTTTGGTCAAAAGAGCTAAAACTGCCGTGAAAAGGACGTCTGACTCTCAGAAACACAAGTGGCACACGCCTCCGAAGAACATCTTCAAGCCAACGATGGAGGTCTGTTGGCAGTGAGTTGCATCAGCCGCTTAAAGATTTTTTCCTCGCAGGCAATTCAAGAGCATTGCATGCTGAAAGATGGCGACCGTGTTTTGGTCTGTCTCTCCGGAGGTAAAGACTCGCTTTCTCTCCTTCACACCATCCGTCAGTATCAGTTTTATGCCAAGAGTAAGGTGAGATTATTTTGTTGATTCAACGTTGCATTGATTGATGAATTCAGGGAATCAAATTCGACCTTGGAGCTGTGACCGTTGACCCTCAGACGAGCGCCTACGACCCGAGTCCTCTGAAGCCGTACTTAGCGTCTCTTGGCATTCCCTACTTCTACGAAGAGCAAAGTAAGTTGGTATTGCTTCCTGTTTGCCAATGCGCTCAGACCTTATGATGCAATTGTTATCTTACGCTGAATCAGTTGGATTATAAATGTGTTTTATGTCAGGTATTATGGAGACTGCTCAGCAGCTGCCAGATGTGGCTTCCATCTGCAGCTTTTGCAGCCGCATGAAACGGGGACGGATATACGCAGCTGCTCGCAGGGAAGGATATAACGTCTTGGCTCTTGGCCAACACCTGGATGACCTTGCTGAAAGGTCAGAATTGCAAGCCATATTCATGAGTTCATCCATACTTTTGTCTTTAGCTTCCTGATGTCGGTTTTCCATAACGGAATTCTGCGAACGATGAAAGCGTCATATGATGTTCAGTGAGTTCATACGCTTCTTCTTGATTTGTATTTTGCCAACTGTAACCCCAAACAACAGTGGTCCTCTATTTCAGCGATTGCTCATTGACTTTTAATTCTTTTTTTATCTCAGAGAGGGAGATCTGCGAGTGATTCGTCCGTTCATCCACGTAAGAGAGAAAGACTTGAGGAATTTCGCTGAAGGGGTAACGTGTCCACCGTCGTCTGAATCAGATTGAACCAATCAAATTCACTCATTTGCAGAAAAAACTGCCGATTATTGCAGAAAATTGTCCCGCCTGTTTCGAAGCTCCGAAGGTTGGTTGAATATATTTTCTGGCATTCTACGACACGCTCTTTTTTTGTGCTTCCAGGAGCGACACCGCATGAAGCAACTGCTAGCGGCACAGGAAGTGGTCCACCCACGTCTCTTTGGCAGTCTGCAGTCAGCTATGAAACCGATTCTGAGCATCTCCAGAACGGGAGTCAGCATCAAAACGATCGTGCAAAACGCCGCTTCATCTGCTGAGGGGGAAAGCGATTATTTATAATTCTCATCATTACCATAATCAGTCATTAAAATTTATCTATCTTCTTCTTCCATGTCATAGCACAATTTGTAAAAATAACCCAGGGTTTTGCAATGTACAATGAATTTTATTTATAGTTTTGTTCTCAAGCATTTCATAAGAATAATGATAATATAATATTACTATTTACAAATTCTTCCCATTTACAACAGGTTAAAAATATGAATGAAAAAATTAATGACAAGAATTCTCATTAATAGATGAAACTTTATCCCACATTTTTGTTGGCCTTCAAAACATGCATTTTATCAAACAAAAATTTCCACAGATTTTTGAAAAAAAAATTAAACTTAAAACTAAAAATATTTTTTAAAAAGTAGAAAACCATCAAAACAAATAATTTGACAAGGATAATTGCACGTTATATAATCGATCCCAGCTAGAAGCTAACTGCTCTATCCACGGCAGATCTAGGATATCACCTCTTAAACATCACAGTCATTCAACACTCGAGCTGAATAATTTACACAAAGAGGACCAACCGAATTACCCACGACCAAATCACCAAACACGATATTTGTAGAAATAACAGAGTCCTTGACTGAAGTTCCAACCGAGACCCAGAGACAGGAAGTAAATTAGAAGCATGGCTGACATCGGGTAGAGCAGTAAGCGCGTGTTCTTCAGGAATGGCAACGCTGCAAGGGAAAAGCACAATCAACATTCGGAAGCAATATGGCACCGTCATCAATTCAGTTAACTCAAGTGGGTCATCCATGAAAAATGAGATACTAGCTACAGGAGCTAGCGCTGTACTTACAACTGTATCCGAGGAAAGTGATGTAAATATAGTAGACGACGGCTATCAGCCACAAAGAATTGCCAAAGAATCGCGAGATGAAGAGGTCGTGGGTGATGAACGCTGAAGAGAAAAAGGAATGTTAAAAGCGTAACCAGATTTGAATGAATGACTCACGCCGCAGGAGAGGAAGTTGAAACACGTGGAGAATCATGAGCAGAGGGAAGAATGCATTGAGGTGGACATCAAAGCAATATCCCCACTCCACGTCTTGACCCCTGGGTGGTTGCAGGATCAGATAGCGGTTGGTCAACAGCCTGGAAGGAAAAATAGACTGACCATCTGCATGAATGACCCTTAAATACTGACCAAAAGATGGAAGCCACTAGCAGACCGACGCCCACGCAATCAACCAAAATGACCCACAGTAAGAACTTGATAAACGCAACAAAATGCAGGCCTAGTACAAGGGCAAAACCCACTGACGACGCTGAGAAGAGAGAGAGAGGTCAGGGGTCAGAGATGAGATTAGAGAGGGCACTCTCACCACAAAGCCAGAAGGAGAGGAGGACGAGGAAAGCAGGGTCATCTCGTGCCCATTGATCTTTCGTCTCTGTAAGGGATTACAATTGTACAGGGAAACTTTATTCTTAACCTTTGGGAGTATAATTGATGTAATATAAGAATATTAAACTCACGTTTTCTGTAAGCAAAGTTTCTGTACCTGGAGAAGAGAAAAAGTTAAATAGAAAGATATGAACGCCAGAACAACGTACACTTTCTGAGGAGCCACTATCAGGTAGAGCATTTGCCAGAATGCGTACTCAAAGTCCATCTGACGAAACTTGAACAGGCGGCGAAGGTACTTGTGTCGCTTCGCTGTGGCCGAGTGGCGGTCCTGAGAGTCCTGTCGTGCAGGGCTCTGCATCTGTGTCTGGGTAATGGTTGCCGATGGCAACGGAGAGGTCGGAGGGGAATATTTACCATAGTCATACATGCTGCAATGAAACATGAAGAGCTCAGCAGACGAACAAACCGAAATTGCTTTCCTGAGATCACTTGGGATTATCCAGAAGTAAGCGAATGTAAATAAGATATATGTGAACGTTATGATTCTAAATGTTATTCTGAGTGCAGCATTCTCACATCAGTTTTCACCTTTGCCTACTTTACAATCAGCGACATTCATAGAAGACAACGCTGAATTGGCTTCTCTGTCATCGTTACCTTGAACGCTAAAACCAAACTTAATCAAACTCAGATGGAAGGTTGATCTTATAAAAGGATCTTATTAGAGTAATACTAGCAATGGTACTAATAATACAAGTCGTAAAAAGGCATAAAGCAAATATAACGTTTAACTCATACCAGTCCCCAAAGTGGGCTTGAACCCAAATATCAATCCGGGGACAGGAGGACGTGCATCCAATGTTAGCTAATATATTGCTCTTATTTTGTTGCAATATGCACAGCGTTTTTAAAAGCATTGATTGAGGTTGCTGAGACTGCACTGGACGGGAGGTTATTCCATTCGGCGAGTTGGGAAAAGTAATCAAGTGGAAGTCCCTTTAAACCGTGTATGAGTTCATAAACTTCTATTGAATCTGCCCTTAAACGATGCATTTTTAAACTCAAAAGATTTGTACGCCTGAGGCGTTCTGGATAAGGCTCGTTCTCAAGTCTATCTAAACCCGCTATCATTTTGGTTAAACCCGTCTCTGTACTCCCTTTAAGTTATTTATGTTCTGCTGATGGTATGGACGCCAAGCCTGCACACAAGATTCTACGTGGGGTTGAATTATACTTCTATACAGCGGTTTTATCATGATATTATACTACCCCTCGACCTGTTGCTGTACACCCTTTTGATACTCCCGACAATCTGATTTGCCCGGTATTCTTGCCATACAACATGTCAACATAGTTACATATAGTGCAATTCCTGGAAAACTCCCTCAAGAGTAATTAGCCCGTAGTAGACGTGGACAGTTCCGTGTGACCTGGTGGCAGTGTTGACTAAATCATTATCATGTCAGACTGACAAGACTAGTAGTAGTAGTCTGTAGACTACAGACTGTTGACTGGGCGACTGGCACTACAGTGTAGTGTCAGCAGGTAGCTATGTGCACAGCGCGCCGCGCTTAAGCGATCGCCCCGTCGCTGAGCCTTGGACCCGGCTTTTCGCGTTTTTCAGCGCTGCGCCGTCGATGGGTGTAATCAATTAAAGTTTTCGGACATTTATAATCGGATTTAAGCAAAAGTAAAGTGAGGTTTTTGAAGTAAATTGGACGCCCTTTCAGATGAGCTTAAAATTATTAGGATCAAACAACGTTTTCTATGGTTTCCGATCGATTGAAAACCGCCGAAATTTTGCTCGGCGAATTATGACCTATACTTTTTTTTGTTAACCGGTCCGCGTCTGTCCGCACTACCAGTGGTAGATAATTATATTAACTAACTCTGTGCGAAATTTCAAGGCTCAATTCCGTTGACCCCCGTTGACCCAGCCGTTTTAGTGCGAGTACCCCTCGTCCGCGATCGCCGCCGCCATCGCGCGCTCTTTCGTGCCCCTATTATCGCCCACTTCCTGTGTATTTTCGTCTGCTGCATTGGGCTATGAATCAGTCTTTTCTGGGCATGTAAACTAGTTTCTGATATATTGTCTATGCAGTGAATGTTACTAAATAACACTTTATGGATATAATATTCGGATTTAATAATTAATTTGACGATTTATCATCAGTTGAATGTATTTTAGCTGAGTCATATTTTT
>KB299334.1:265676-281614 GCA_000328365.1 Capitella teleta
TTGCGGGATCTCATACTCGGCCGGATCTTTGGGTCCAAGTCAAAATCTCAAATCCCATTACTTTACATGTTAACATGCGTCACCAAAGAATTCGCGAATTTTAGCCACTAAAAATTAAATAACTTTTGAACTAATAAAGATAAAAACAAAATTCTTTCAGTTTTATCTTATTTAGATCACAAGCTATCATTTGATACCATTTTCAATGATATCAAATGAATTTGAAATTTTTGTGCACATACCTAGACCTGGTCAGTCGCCCAGTCAACAGTCCAGTGCTGTCATACTTATTGCATTGTGCCTGCGATCAGGACATTAGGATTATAACGCAAAATCCATTAATTTCAATAGCAGGATAAAAAATGCGATATATATGTAAATTACCTTGCAATCAAATAATCATTTCTGACACAGAACAAACAAAATTATTTTGAGATTCTTCGTATCATAGCATTTGTCGTCATCAGATGTGCCGGATGTACTTAACGGTGGAAAATACTCTATGATGAGTTTTCACAATCTCATTGATTAAGCCATGAAGGCCTTACAAGATTTATTAATCATTTGAATCCCGAAAAGGCAAAGTCGGTCTCTCCACTCTCTTAAGTTCTTTAAAAAGTATTATTCACTGTTTCTGTTTATACTATGTCAATTGATTTTAAGATGCATGTTTTTCTTATCTATTCTTCTTTCTTTCTTTTTTTTTCTTCTCGATTGTGTAATTGTTCTCTTATAATTTCTAATGATGATGGTGATCAACTGTTAGTGTTTACTTTTGGGATTTGTGACTTATATTGCTTGTCTGTGAAGTGTAGCCATCATGAATTAAAAGCAGATGGCAGATATGTTTTAGCAGATGCAGGCCCTAGTGGAGCCGCTGCAAGGGCCGCAAAAGCAGCAACTTTGAAATGCCCCTTCTGTGCAACTACCTGTCTAAGCAAGAGCAAGTCAGATTATTCTCGACCGTCGACCTCTGCCATGGTTACAGGCATGTGGCTCTGGATCAAAAAAACAGCACATTGTTGTCGGAAGGGAAGAAGTCTCCTGGTACTACAAAATGTTTGCTGTATACCATTTCTGCAAACAAGCAAAGTTTCTCCCTATGCATTGTTTGGAAGCCCAGAAGAACCCAAGGGGGTGTGCGATCCAATTGTTTCTCACACATGGAGCCATGAGAGCAGCCTTCAAAATCTGATATGCATGTTCAACCATTCCACTGGATTGAGGTCGGTAGGATGTGGTTTTGTGTATTGCAGTGCCAAGGAAATGACCCAATGACTGTCACAATTCTGAAACAAACTGCTTTGCCCAGTCAGAGGTCAAGTGGTGTTGAAGTATGTGGAAGCAACCAATCCCACGTACTGTCCCAATGCTAGGTACGTTTTCCTCTTGACATGATACACAAGAACTTATCAGTTCTCTGTCAAATGTGCTGTATTTTCTCTCAGATGGCTCCAATTTTTTGTTGAAAAAAGTGATGGGGTGGAAAGAGATTCTGTATCCCTTCACTGCTGCAAAACGCCTCCATACGTGACGTCACTGGTATCTATCAGCCAGCTCAAGTGGAACTTTAGCATCTGGATATGACAGTGAACTGGCATTAGCAAGCACTTCTTTGCTGGCAATAAAAGCATGCTCGTGGGCTGCGGTCCATGTAAAGTTTTTTTTCTTGCCAGCTGTGATCTCATAACAGAGTGCTGTACTCGAGGTCTGTACCCATCTTCTCTATCCAAGCATTTAGGCAGTTGAGAACGTCCTCTGTCATGATGCTACATTGTCGGAAGGAGGAACCTTTCTTTGATCTCATACACTCTGTATCACAGCTTGTGTCATTTAACCTCGCATCAAATTCCCGCCTGTTTTCAAAGCAGTGCCTTTTTAATTGATTGTCTAACATGCATTGGCATAATCTCAGATATGCCGACAACACTGTACTGATAACAAGTTCAGAAGCACTTACAACACCTATTGGACATTGTTGGCAGAGAAAGCGAAAACGTTGGGCTTGGACTCAACACCAAGAAAACCGTCACCATGGTCATCTCCAAAAAGGCAGACACACCAACATGCAATTTGAAGCTGAAGGACTCCACACTGCATGGCTCAGGTTGAGAAGTTTAGATATCTTGGTTCCACAATCTACAGCGATGGCAGTAAGAATACGAATTGCACAATCGAAGTGTGCATTTGCAGATCTATCCAAAATACTGACCAATCCAGTTTTTATGACCATCAGGAAGAGAGTACTGAACTGCTATGTCATTCCAATAATGAAGTACGGCAGCCAGGCTTAGACGCTGAATAACAGCACATCGAGTATTATTCACGCAGCAAAGATGTGATTCTATAGGAGAATGATGCGGATCTCATACATGGGCAGAATAACAGATGTTGAAGTTTTAAGAAGAGCAGGGGAAGAGAGGAATCTATGTCGTAGCATTAGAAAGAGCCAAGCAACATTCTTTGGGCATGTGATAAGGAGGAATATAACCTAGAATACTTGGTTACAACAGGAAAGATCCAAGGAAAGAGAAGTACAGGGATGCGCGTGAGAAGATCTCTGATTGTTTGTGTCTTTGGTTAAGAGAAGAGCACATCAATACACTGCATATTGAGGGTGACAGGGTGCAGTATCGAGCCATGATTGTTACGTTTACTTCCTGGAAAACTGGTAAGTATCCACATTCTAAGTTTCAGACTGGTGAGTGCAGGAACCACAAGGCTAACCGAATCATAACGTACTTTAATTATAACGTAACATCTTCCCTTCTTAGGGAACACAAAATGAGACACAGGCTCTCTGGCCGAACACTGTAACGGAATGTCTTAACACAAATCATTAAAGAGTCATATCAATTTCACAGATCGAGTCTATCAGGCATCTTCCTGTCACGCTGTGAACGACGTGGCGCCTTTGGGGATGTCTTTGTTGTGTGATGGGGTGTCGCGGGCCACCCCACCTCACCATCGGTCCTTTGCTGCGTTGCTCCTGTGCCGGCTGCCTGCTGCTGAGGGTTTGCAGCGGGTTGTTCTGCCTCTCTGTGGGCAGCCTGTTGTTGCTTCTGTGAGCTTGTAGCAGGTTGTTCTGCACTGCTGCTCCCTGGTACTGGTCTCAGATGTATTCTGTTGCATACCAGTACACCGTAGGACCTTGCTCCTATTTGCTGTGTCACTAAACCTCTTCTCCATTTCCTTGTTTGTTTAGGGTCTGTGGGCTTGATCACAACAGCTGTTCCTTGTTGGAGTGGTTTTAGTGGCTTGAGGTTCTGGTTTCTTTTCATAAGGAGGTTGTTTTTCTTCTGCTGCATTGCCTCACGGTCCAGTGATTGATCTCTGGGATCAGCGCCTTGTCATCTGGCCAGCTTTCTAGGATGACTGTCTTCAATGCTCTCATTGCTGCATCATTCTTGCTCTCATTTTTAATCCTCTCCAAGCAGTTGCTCTTGATGGGAAGGAATGGTGTGTAGTTGACAACTTCCTCTTGTTCCACTTCCTGTAGGGGTGCACGGGAGAGTGTGTCTGACAAAGGGATCTCCTTGTCTCATTACTGCATCATTCTTGCTCTCATTTTTAATCCTCTCCAAGCAGTTGCTCTTGATGGGAAGGAATGATGTGTAGTTGACAACTTCCTCTTGTTCCACTTCCTGTAGGGGTGCACGGGAGAGTGTGTCTGACAAAGGGATCTCCTTGCCTGGTTTGTAGGTCAGGTCGACATCATATTCCAATACTTTGAGAAGTAGATTCTGAAGTCACTTCGGTGCTTTTGCCAATGGTTTCTTTGCAATTGAAACTAAGGGGTTGTGGTCGGGCACTGCTTGGATCTTCCTTCCATAGACAAAGTAATGGAATTTCTTGAGTGCGTATGTAACACAAAGTAGTTCCTTCTCAATTTGTGAGTATCTCCTTTTGGTTGTCGTCATGGTTATGCTGGCGAAAAGGATGGGTCTTCCTTTCTGCATGAGTGTTGCCCCTAGACCATATTCACTTGCATCACTTTCCACTGTCACCTCTGATGATGGATCAAAGTAGCTTAGGGTAGGTGTTTGCTTTAGAAGTACTTTAATCTTTTCCATTGCTTCTTCTTGTGCTGTAGACCAGTTCCATGGTACTTGTTTCCTGGTGAGATTTAGCAGTGGATGAATCACTGCCATCAGTTTCGGTAAGAATTTGGCCATGTAGTTAATCATCCCGATGTATCTTCTTAGTTCTGTCACGTTCTCAGGATGTTTCATCTCTAGCAGGGCCTTGATCTTCTGTGGGTCTGACTGCAAACCTTCTGCTGAGATTATGTGGCCCATGAAAGTGATCTCCTTCTTATGCTCTGCCTCCATTTTCTGTTTGTTCAGGCAAATTCCTAGCCGTAAAACCCCAATCACTCATTCAGGCGAATTCCTTTTTCTTGGCATCTAAGGAGGAATTGGATCAGGTACTTGTTGTGTTCTTCTTTGGTCTGTTCATGTACGACGATGTCATCGGCGATGCATACTACTCCAGGTAAGTCATGCAGAGCTTCGATGATCTTTCTCTGAAAGATTTCGGCTGAGACCGATAATCCGAAGGGTAGTCTCTTCCACATGTACCGTCCAAAGAGTGTTTGCATTGTGGTGAGACGCTTGGATTCTTCACTCAGTTGTATGTGCCAATAACCATTGCTGAGATCCACTTTGTGAAGATTTTTGACTTGCTCAGCTTATGTAGAATATCATCTAGTACTGGCATTTTGTATCGTTCTCTCACAAGTGCCTTGTTGAGTTCTCGCGAATCAATACAGAGTCTGAGCTTTCCATTGGGCTTTGGGGTCACGACCAGTTGATTAACCCAAGAGGTTGGTTCTGTAATGGGCTCCAGCACTCCTTTCTTCTGGAGTTTCTGGACTTCTTCCTTGACTTGATCTCTCAGCGCCAGAGGTATTCTGTTTGTAGCCATTATTGTCAGTTGACTCCCCGGCTTCAGATGGAGGTCATGCTCTCCTGGCAGTGTCCCTAGATCCTCACCCCAAACTTCTTTAAAGTTCTCGATGGGTGTGATAATGTCAACTCTTTCAACATTTTCTTCCTTTATTTTGATGAGCTCCATGGCCTTGGACGCAGTGAATCCCAAAATAGGTAAGAGATTTTCTTTCATGACTGAATTCAAAGGAGTATTTCTTCTTGTTTTTTGGGTTTCGCACGATTGTTCTCCATGTTCCTATGGCAGTAACCTCTGCTTCATTCCACATTTTGAGGCTCTTTTCACTAGGCCTAATTTTTGGTGCGCATTTTGCTGGTAATAGGTTGGTTGTGGATCCGGTATCAACTTGAAATACCACTTCAGTGTTGGTTTTCTCAAGTAGCATTTTGCACTTTATGTCTTTTGATGCTCGAGGTATTTGGATTGTGTTGATCCATTCACAATCAATGTCATCTGTATTCACATGATGAACTCTTGGAGACTTCTTTTGTCTTTCTGGTTTTCCTCTCTTCTTGCTTTTGCATTGTGCGGCAAAGTGGTTTTTTCCATTACATTTGGTGCAAGTTTTACCCCATGCCGGACATTGTTCTTTCTTGAATGGGTGGTTCCTACCACAGTATCTGCATTCTGAGAGTTTGGGCTTGTCTCTTTTTGGTCTTGTTCCTGGTTTTTCTTTGTTGACTGTTTCAAGTTTGATGTGTTGCCCTCTTGATTGTGCTTCAATGGACATGCATGCATCTATTGCTTGTGCCAGCATTAGGTTTCTTTCCTTGAGCAGATGTTTTTGAGTTTCCGCATCTCTCATGCCAAGGATGATTTTGTCTCTCAGGATAGAATCGACACATGTTTCACAGTAGTCACATGTCTTAATCAAGGTGCGAAGCTGTGTGAGGTATGCATCGAATGATTCTCCTTCACCTTGTTCCCTTTTGTTGAAGATGAAGCGTTCGTATGCTACATTGACAGATCCTGTTGCAAATTTTTCAAATGCTTCAATGATCTCTTTAGTTGTCCTCTGGTCGTCTGGTGTTGTAAACTGGAAACCGTTGTAGATTCTGAGAGCTTGATCTCCCACCGTATGCAGTAGAAGTGCAACTTGATACTGCATCTCTTGATTAGCCACCTTCGTGATGATAGCGTAGTTTTCCCATTTCTGACGGAATATTTTCCAGTTTTCAGCTGCATTTGCTCCTTCTAGAGCCAGCGCATTGGAAGGTCTTATACCAGACACCGTGTGCTGCTGTAGCTGCTGTGGAGCAGCGGCTCCAGCTCCATTTGTTGGCCTCTGTTCATCTTGGTTCTGAACTTCCATGTTTGTTTACCTTCGATCAGCTGACGGAAACGAAAGACAAGTCTACTTTTTACAAGGGGGTTTCTCTAGATTTCCCACTCCTTTGCAGTGTGACGTCAGTCGGTTAGTCTATTCTTCCAAGAGGGGTGGTAGGTTCACTGGGCGATAATAGGCCTTCTCACACTTTCGACGAAATTTTCCACCATTTTCAAAGGTTTCACAAAACTTCGACAGTTCTGGGCATGCTCTGGATATTCATAATCCTCTCGCTGCCACCATGTTACATTTACTTTCTTGTAAACTGCTAAGTATCCACATTTTAAGTCTCAGACTGGTGAGTGCAGGAACCACAAGGCTAACCGAATCATAATGTACTTTAATTATAACGTAACATTGATCGCCAACGCTCATTAGCAAGGCACATAGAAGAAGAACATATACATCGCCCATTAAATATTCAATCGTGCCAGTTTTCAATTGACTCAATGCTAATTAGAGATCACGTCTTTAACGATTTAACACATGTGTGTCATGCAGCACTCCCCACGATTGGCTGAAAGCTCAGAGCAAGGAGCCTTAAGTGAAATCATTCAATCAGAGTTAACATTACGGAAATTGATCAACAGAGTTGCAGTCAAAGTTAACACCATAGGGTTAGTGTTAATTGACCAACAAAGTCAGCTAGCTCTGTACTTGTTGTGAGCTTGGAGTTTTATTTAGAATCTGCTGTCACTCGAGTTCATTTAGTCACTTGCTGATCCATCAAAGCAAAGGAAAGTTTGCCGCATTTTGTTTCAATAACATTTCACAATGGTAATTATTAATGGTTTTCAAAACGCAAGACGTTAGACTATAATCACTGGCTTTCAAGTTTGCCAACAGCCCCGCATACCAGGTGCAACAAATAGCATAAAACACTTCACACAGGCCGCCAATGGTTATCAATCAAACTGAAGAATAAGTCAGCAGTGTCGATATAAAAAGGCAATTGTAGACATAAAACATTGTTTTGTCACAGGGGAGGCCCTGTCAGTATCGAAAACCAAGGGTCGATCGAGGTTCGACTGAATTGTGCAACTGGATTTTGACTGCTTTAGAATGGGGTGACATGGCAACATGCTTATGGTCATGTCAAAGAAGCCTAAATGCAGAGGCAGTCCGCCCTCAAACCCCAGCTGATGGTCACACGGTGAAGCACTGAGGATATACACTTCTTCATGACAGATTCCTGTGTAGGCTGGAATTGGTGAACAGCATGTGACCTCAGTAACCTCTGAAAAAAGGGAATGTAGTCAAACGCAGGCTCAGCAATAATTGTTCTGAGAGGAAAAGTTCAGTAAAAACATCTTCTAAACAGCTTACATATAACACTTAGTATGTTGGAAAGGAATACAATTCATTGCAATCGTATTTCACAACCATGCCTGAAAACAAGACAATCACAACATGAACAGAGAGCTCTTTGAAAGTCGTTATTTCGAACTTATTGAGCTGTGTGTAAAACAATAATTGCACGGAGAATTCCTATGATTTGTTTAGAAACTAAATCCGGCCTCAAAGTTTGACTACTCACATGGTGAATCAAAATAGCAAACAAAAACATACTACCGCTGAATTCTATCATGATCTGTCAAACTCTATCGTTTGATTTATTGGCTTTGAATTTAAAGCAAGCTGGAAATAGAAAGCTGGCTGCATATACTGCAGCCATCTCGAACCTGTACATAAATGAAAGTTTTGAGTAGCTAATAATTATGAGTTGAGATGACATGCACTATTTGAATGAAGAGCGATGAGTGATGAGTGATGGTATCATCCGCTACATCCTATTACAACGAAATAGTTTATTTGCCAACGTTATCTATTTACGCTCCTTTTATAATTATTTTATCAACAGTTCAAACGTGACAATTGACAATCCACTGCGCTTGGATCGACCGGAATAAAAAACTGGATGATTTTTGTTGATATTGTTCATGTTTGGAAGGTCATCAAATGTATGTTATTTTATTATTGTGGCATTAATACATTGCTTGTTTAAGTAAATAATATATTATATTATTTAATTGTTTGTTACATTTATTATCGTCTCGTGTGTTATATATTTCCTATTCCCTCCTCGCCATTACGTTAAAGACACCGTTCTGCAACTTCTTGTATTATCGCCCACCAGACCCCAAGTGTCCGTCACTCCGTGTCATAGACCCCGAAGCCACCAAGCAGTGAAAATACGGCTGACTGAAGCATCAATTCAGCGGCTAGCCGGCTAAGTCGACCTTTCTTCACGGCGGCGGCTGAGTAAAAATCACAGCGTGTTGCCTAGTCCAGTTTTAGTCAACACGCCCAGGCAAATTGAAACCTGGTTGACCGAGCTCCAGTCAATAGTCATGTTTCAGTGTATAATATATAATACGGTGAATGTATTATACAATGTATAATATATAATACAAATAAAAATTACATTGGTGATCAGAAAACTCAAGATTCGGATAACGATCGAACAGTTAACGCAAAAGTAAGCGCAAAATACTCGAGAGACGAAAGTGAAATTGACGAATTTCAAAACTGGATACTGCAGTACCTCTTCTCGCTTCGCTTTCTTTACTTTTTATATATTCTAAAAATAACAGATTTTCTTTGTGACATGACTCTGGATTGTCACCATAATTATACCGTTTGTCTCAGCTTCCCAGTATGTCGATGAGTGCATACAAGAAGTAAGGCATGAAGGGAGGCGTGACAAATCACACATTAATACATTACGCACGGACATGATGACTACTTCCGTACTTCCGCGTGGCGAGCAATCATTTCGATTGAATAATTGATAATCATCACCACAGATTATCATTATCATAATCATTATCATCATGATTATGGCTACTGAATGCAGCTTGGCTCAAGCCGGCTCAGAGCAAGCATAATTTCTCTCACTCTCGAGTCCAGAAAGAGTACTTGTAGAGCAAATAACGGAATGAATGATACAATATCACAGTTGACAGCAATTAATTTGTTCTTATCCAACCAGACATCATTTAATTTACTGCAACTCAAACCTTAATTTTGAGAAATAATGCTCTTATCAGGACTTGTTGCCAAAACAAACCCGTATTGTATTCAACAGTCAATGACGACAGAGGATGTCACTATTGTTCCAAGATTGAGCTAACCCAAAACAAAACACAGCTGTACTGAAACGGACATTATATGCAGAGGAAGGGATGGTGCAAAGAGTCTCATCTCAATTCCCAACGATTGAAATTTATTGTAAACAATATATTTCATACATTCTTCATGGCGGCGTATATGAATGTACATGACGGCTAGCCGTTTGCCACGGCTGGCTAACGGCTCAGGCCTCCATGGCGGCGGCTCACGTCGGCGGCTTCGGGTTATACCGTGTTAGTTGGCTTGTTACTGATGTATAACTCCATATAGCCATAGTCTGTGGGGATCTAATTATCAATATAAAGTCTTGGATCGAGAAAAAGTGATGTTATGCTAGTCGTTACTCACCAGGTTCCCAGGACCAGTTGTCGATCCCTGCTTCAACTTCAAGTGCTTGCCAATAATACCATCCCAGCGGGGAAATTATTTTGGGTACTTTCTGGGTTATTGGATTGTTGAGATCATATAATAAGAAATACTTATCATTGCAGCTGCGTAGTGGGTCAACGCCATGTCTGCAGCGGGATTGACGTACGATGAAGAGGTAGCTAAGATCAAAGCAGAGAAAGCCAAACCTGGACGTGCCTGCCAGGGGCTGAGGGAAGATCTGCGAGAGTGCCTCATGCAGAGTGACTGCGTCATCAAGGATGGCAAGTCTCCCAAGGACTGCTTGCTAATGGGGCGTCACCCTTCCGTTCCTGACCGATGTCACGCGCTGAGGCAATCTTTCTTCGACTGCAAACGATCACTCGTGAGCAAAATTCTTTTTCTTCTTAGGGAATGAAAGAATGCGTAGTTTCAATATTTTATGGAACTTCTCACAGTTTTTAAACCTCCATTTATGCTTATTACTTTTCTTTTTCAGATTGACATGCGAACGAGATTCAGGGGAAGAAAAGGATATTGAAATTTATTAATTTATGCTAATCACACTGAGAAGTTTCTTAGTATTCGCCATTCATTGTATTTTATGTAAATAAAATATCCTTGCTAATGTACTATACTTGATTTCTTTCTTTGGGGATATGGTCCAATCATTTGTCTTCTTGAGAATTGTTCCATCCTGAATTGTGCTTTTACAATTTTGAAAAGTGATATGAATTATTTATTATTTGTGAATGTGCCAATAATCAAGAGTGAATCTCTACTGAGCTTCTCTTTTGCATTAAAAGAGATGGTAATTAATCATAACTACTTACATTATTATAGTACTTATTAATTACTACTACTTGTTGAAATCTTGTGCATGGCACTAATTAATAAAAGGGTGTCATGTCTAGAGGGTTCTTATGGCAAATTAAGTGATGATTGTTTTACTTTGGACAAATTTTGAGCCCCGCCTTGACCAATGAATGCTTTTGCTTTTTTGTTGATGTTTATCAAGATTCAAGTAAGGCAGATTTTCAAACACAATATTTTATTTCTTTCTCAACTCAGGAACTGAATTTATTGGCACAGAATAAAATAATAACAAGAACCCAGGATATAAAATAATATAATTACGTTGGGGCTTTTTCAAGAGTAAGACCAAAATGAACATCATTATCAGAAGATTTTCAAATAATTGTTAAGAAATCGTTGAACATGATACATGATTAAACAATCACAAAGACATGCAATTAATATGAGAACACACATGACCATATTTGGAAAAATACTGACGCAGACAGCAGAATACTACTAAATTGTGTAATTTGACTAGAAGCATTGTAGAAATGGGAAAGAAAATGACCAGAGTACATTTGAGCACAGGACATTAACATACCATCAGTATTATGCTAATCAGTAGTAGTGCGGTGAATCTTTTAATTACCTTCAGAGTTAATAAAAGCAATGAAAAATGATACAAAAAATGAAATCAGCAATAATTATTTTGATGAAAAGCCTGTTATTGAAGACAATAACTTCACTTCTTGGAGATGAGCTGCCTGAAGAGATAAGATGAAATAAGATTAAGACCTGAATAAGATCCCATTCTCAGGGTTGAGAATAAATTTAAGACTTGAGTCAGCATAACTGATTATTACTGAATAATGACTCAGAGATGACTCACTTTTTCTTGGTTTTTGGGGAAGTCGTCTGGAAAACACTGCTAGCGGCCATGAGGTTCTCGATGTACTGGCCAAGTACTTGGTTCTCAGACTTCAGCTTCAAGTTCTCCTCTTTAACAGAATCCACTCTCTGAGAGAGATCTGAGAGAGAAATCATCAGCCAAGCTGAATGAATTTCAGAGAAAACTCACCATCGAGAGTGTTTTGTAGTTCAAGGACTTGATTGATTAGACGCTGTTTCTCTTCTTCCTCATCTGGGTTGAGATCTGGGTCAAGGCCTAGAGGGACACAATTGTTTGGTTTGCATGTGGTGATGAGTAATACTCACTGTGGTTGCTGATGGAATCTCCACGGTCATTCATCGTGTCTTCAGGAAGTTTGATTTCTCCTGGAAAAAAAAAAAAAAGACTCAAAATTTGAATCACAAATGGAGTGTTGATAACGATAGCTAACAGCTAAGTTGATGTCATTAGCCACAAAATCTGTTAACCATTCTGCACCGAAAGAAATTAAAAGAGTGAAATTAGAACCTTGATTAGTAGAAAAGCCACAAGAGCTCATGTGAGTGAGAAACAAGAGAGAAGAAGAAGAGACAGAAGCCTTCAGGTTATTTGCTCCACAGTTCCATGATGTATTTATTTGTTTTTTTTTTTTAAATAAAGTATGTCACAGGCAGATTGTCACATGTAAAGAATAAACATGAAGCCTCCAAAAGTGGAGTGTTATCTTATTAAATGTGACATTGAGATGAGAAGAACCACAATCCCAGTCAAGTGCACTTAGTTGAAATTACCAAACGCGGCATCTGAATCGCTGTCGCTCCCAGACAGAGGCACCGTCTGAAATTCCGCCTCCATTGACATCGAGAACAAATTCTGAAAAATCTGCAACATGCATGACTGGAATACAAGCAGCACCCATGGGCATGATCATAGCAATTATAGTGTAGGACTTTCCATCTTTGAGTCTCACAGAGTCAGTGAATCTGTCACCACTTATCATTTAACCTGACCTGGACTGTAAGTCTGTACTTAAATCTGTCTGTGTCTGCATCACTGATTAGAGAAGGTTCAAGGTTCATCGGGCCGTTTTCCAGAAAATCATTGAGGTAAACTGTATTATTACAAATACTGTAAAAAGGATCCTCTTGGAATGATAAAGAACATTTCCATCACTGGACATGAGAGTGAACAAAAGATGGCTGCTGTGATGATGATATTGGCAATCGCCGTAATGATGTGAGAGCCACTGATAGGCCTTAAAAAAGACAGTGCTCTTGTTTTGAAACCCAAAAGTTCCAAGGGTATCTCCTAAGTGTATGCTATGGCAACAATACATTTGATGTGCAGCCGGAGGAATCGGTTCACTACGTCTGCTCGGCCGGAATTAACTAAATATACTTATTAACTTAACTTCCTGAGCCTTAAGCCCTAAGGGAGTAAGGCTGATTCATCAGTATTCAGTACCACAAGATTCATGCACAATTATGACGACCATGCACACCAGCTCACAGACTCACAGAGCTAACTGTTGAACATGAATATGGCCTCTAAGTTCGAGGTGAGTCCGACTCGGACACTGACTGAGAGAGTCTCAGACTCAGACTGACTCAGACAGTCTTTCACTCTTTGACTCTAGCCTTTGACTCGAGACTGCTGACTGGGTTGGCGACTAAGCTCAAATGTGCACGCTGTGGGTCTATTATGATTTATCACTGTTAACGATTATATAACATGTATTAATCCACATTTAGATACTAAGGATTCCGAGGTTTGAACACCATAATCTGGATAATTTCGTCTGAATTGCTTACCTCTTTCGACGATCAGAATATCAACAATGAATGAGTCACGCGTTGTACGTCATCAGTTTATGCGCACATAATTTATCCGCATCAAAAGTGGTTTTGGGTCAAAAGTATCTCCCGCGACGCGATCACATCGATGATGACGATAATGTTGACGTTTTACTGTTTTATTTAATAATAATATTAATTTTATTGATTTATGTAACGCAACGGTGCATGCGTTCTACAATATATTAGTACTCTAGGCAACGTTCAATTAGGTAATGGGGGGCGTTATGGCAACATGTTCTGTTATTGTGGCAACGGAAGGCCTTGTTATTGGCATGTGCGTGGTGAGCGATATAATAATAATGTAATCAATTCGCTGCCTGACAGGGGGTGATGTACGTGCATTTGTCGACCAAGTGTGCATGCCATTAGTCTTTTATTTGAATCATTTGGAGGCGGTGGATGCACTTCCGCCACCTGAACATTAATTCAGGGGAACTTAATTTTCAAGCTCAAAATAAAATACCCCAAATAATAGAAGTACAATCGAATTTCAATATACCGTCAATTGATATACAGAGTGGACCAAAAGTAGTCCATGTTCTCCATGTTAACGATTTCAATGCTTTTATGCAATGGTACTTCGCTTTTCTGATAGTGTTACTCGTCTTGAAGACGAGTGTATCACAATGGCCAAGGTAGTGGCAGGCGTAAGCCCTCAAAGTGCAGCAGGACCTTCCGTCAAAGAACCACCCAAGAAGAACATCCCAAGCATGAAAAACATCCTTCGTGAGGCTATGCAAGAACATAAAGATACCCTGAGAAAGAGAAATGTCATCATACACGGACTGCCAGAAAAGAAGAACAACAACAGAGAGGAGAGAAAGAAAGAAAATGAGCAACACATCGAGAGGATTATGGACGCATTGGAACTGAACCTAGAAATTGAAAACTTCTACCGACTGGGAAAAATACCCAATGAAGACGCCGACAGGGAACATACTACTAGCAGACCCCTGAAGTTGTGTTTCAATAGTGAAGACAAGGTGAAGATGTTCATGGGGAGGCTGAACAAACTAAGAGAGGCAGAGGAAGATATCAAACGAATTAGAGTTCAACACGACATGAATTTACAAGAAAGAGCAGAGATTAGAGAACTGGTACAGGAAGAAAAAACTTAACATTAACAGGGACTAGAGACTTTGTACACATCGTGAGAGGAAAAAAGATAATCAGAGTGAAAGCCAGAAAAAAACAGTCAGAGAAGGAGAGAGACCCAAGAGGACTCAACATCTGGATCACGAACATAGACACCCTCACAGTAGCAAATCCTCCTCTCTCAGGGAATCCTTTTCTCATGGATATAGCTCTCCCCTGAATTTTTTGTGCAATTTCTCCACTGAACAGGTTTTCATTAATCCTTCATTGTATAAATTAATAATACTCACAAGTTGCTAGTTTTATGTTCTCATAGGATGATGGGTTAATTTTGAGCATATACTTTTTTATTAACCGATTTTCGGTTTTCGGGAGATTTTCAGAGTTTTGCGGGAGGGCTGGAGATCGTCTCGAAATGCGGGAGACTCCCACAAAAAAAAAAAAATGCGGGAAGGGATGGGGTTTGGACAGCATTTTCGAGGGCTGGCTCAAAATTGGGCAATTTATTTATATAATAATAGCTATTTTTATCATTCTGAAGAGCCTGACATCACTATCTTTGCTACTGTCCTCGGTTGACAACCTGTCCTCGATTAAGAGGGCGTAATCAAACAATGGCCGTCCACGAAAGTCACCCTTTACGGACACAAATCATTGAGTATCATAGCCTAACGTTTCTTTCAAATTGTTCTCAAAATTTTCCTTAATCACACCTATGATTGATTAAAAAAAAAATATATATATATATAATTGAATGGACAGTATTATTATGCCCCACCCCCATGGGCATACAACGTAGCTCTAAAATCAAGGGTCCACGCAGTGCATGCGGATGGATCAATGCTGCACCTTAATTCAGCTATGGCAGGCGGATTGAGGCTGACATTTGCGTAATCCGCTGTGCGATCCACGTGGCAGATTAAGCCGTCAGCAAGAGTAGTGTCAATTTCACCATTGGAGATAGAAGCACTCACTTGAGGCGAGTCATTCGTGACCATCTAGGCATCATGAGGGCATGGAAGGTCAACCTGTCCATTACGTCACCCTGGCACTTGATATTAAGACCCCTTATCACCGGAACAATGGGCCTGTGTTTATGAAACTGTACTCATACTAGCCGATATAAGCCCATAAAACGTCCATTATAAGGTCGTTTATTTCTCTCATCCATCCCTTTTACAGTATTATCTCGATATTTCGAATTTCAAGGGACCGTCGAAATCACTTCGAGTTATAGAACCTTCGAGATCAAACATGAAAAAATAGGTCGAGTGGAGCTTTCTCTTCGTAGTCACGATGACGAGTGTACGTGCAGAGACCAACTGATTGCCCAACACTGCACTCCGCTTATTAATATACCAAGTATCCATCCCCTTTGAAATCTTGTGAGCCTTCACTTTTTTTTTTCTGATATTGCCAATTTAAAAAAATCATAAGCGCATTGTAGATTTCTGTAATCGTTGCCGACAATGCCGACCACAAAGGAACGAATTAAATGACGCTGTTAGTTATTTTGCCTCCCCCA
>KB299356.1:0-11387 GCA_000328365.1 Capitella teleta
AGCATGAGGACATCAATTGATTTCCCCTTCGCCACTTCCCATGACAAGCTCGTTTGGTGTTGACACAAATTCAGATCAAACCCTAAATTAATCAACTAAAACATGATCTAAATGATTGACGCTCAACACCATAAAATCGTTTCATCTATCAATCATACATGTCTCAGTTTAAATGTTCCACAAACTAATTTACCCAATGAAATCCTCAAATGCCACAAGCTGCAAAGCTTCACTTAATGAACGACAAACAAGTAAAAAGATGTTGCACTGAAAAAAACAGGTGTTTGGTGAGGCCTGGTCAGAAAAACCTCACAAATCGGTCGCTGTTCGCTACAAGTGAAGGTCAGCTGTAGGGTTCTAAAAACCCGACAATCTCGTTTATGCATTATTTGAACAGCGAGCAATTTTGTTTAGATTGACATGGTTAATGGAATTGGCATTGTGCTGCCACGGACAAACACTATGTACGACATATTCATGCATTATGAATGTTACGAATTGCACTACCCCATGTGAATTAATTAACTAAGTAAAATTCAGAATTTAAATTAAATTGCTCACTGGTAGAGACTGCCACCAGGCAGTCTGCAATGCTCCGAAGAGTCTCACGGCGGCACTGTGCCTGGTGCCTGCGTTGCGACGCCGACGAGGCAAACACCTCTTCGGAGTTGCAGATCCCGCACCGCCTCGCCTCCCCACGCGATGCCATCTTGTCAACTGATTTAGTATTTGCATCCTGTTTTGTCCTTAAACCTCTTCGACCACTTGTACTAAAGAGATGCTTATGTTGTAATCCACTAGCAGTTATGATTCTTGTGATGAACCTTATGATTTCGCCTGTTGTTACCTTATGGATCCTAGTACAAGTATAGTGCATTATGAATTTCAGTTTAGACCTTGAACAAAAGTTACGGCATGGGAGCTGACAAATGTTCGGCCAATAGCAGCTCGCCACAGCATAGCCTGATCCATTGCAACCAACCAGCATTGAGGAATACGGGTACTTCCTAAGAAATTGAATAACTTTGAATGTCAAATGGATCACCTCATGGGATTAGCCAATAGTTTACTACTCCTAAAATTACTAGCCAATTTGTATGTGCCACATGGCATCATCCGATGCATACATTGTACTTGTTTTCAGCGCTATATAAGTTGGAGCCCAGCTCTAGCTCTTCACTTCTCCTCCTTCCTTTTGCTTCTTGTACTTCTCAGTCTTGTAAACTGTTCACTTGTATTATTATTTTGGAGTCGGATTCTAGAAATTAAACCTCAAGGAAGAAGTCCTATTTGCTGAGTTGTTTTCTGAAATCAACTGCAAGTAGCCCAAGAACACGCCAGCAAGTCAAGTTACTGTCACCAGACCCGGTGGTGATGTAACACTGGTGACCCCGACGTGATCTCAACCCCTATGGAAGAAGAGGCTCCACGCTTCGTCGCCATCCGCTGCCACCACCACTGCGGACAGCTCATTACTGTCACCTCGAGGACCCTCACCGCCGCCTGCTTGCAGCACCAGTTCATCCCAGAGACGGTGAGGCAAGTACAAGCGTTGTTCCGTGTTGCCCCCGCGCCTACCATCAACCGACGCCCGCGTCGACTACGTCGCTAGGGCTGCTGTCACATGTCAGACGGTGATAGTGACCATAGTGACTTGAGCGACTTTGGACCCACGCGCCCTGTTACCCTACCTGACGGTCCAGGCCCCCAACCCGCAGGCACAGCCCGACTGATTGCATTGCCTGGCAACGGTCCTATGACATTGTTGTACAGGGCCGTAATCAGAGGACATCCCATTGCAAAAGTGCTCCCCAACAACGCCACTGCCCAGGACCAGGAGCTGCTGCCGACCGCGCCCCGGCCCTCCACGTCACGACTCCGAGCGCTGCCTCTGCCCACACTGACCACGCGCCGACGCCGACGACGACGCCAACGCCGACGTTCACCTTACTTCCACTGAACTCTGCTTAGGGTGAGTCCTTTTTGCTTGTTGCCAGTGGAACAAACCCTCTCACCCAATGGATGGCCAAAATATTCCCCTCTCTTCCGACTCAGTGCCCCCCGAAGTTAGTCACCCTTCAGTTAACACAGTAATTATGTCTACAGTCACTACCACTGCCGAAGGTGCAGTTGGTGGAGTTGAACCAGGGTCAGGAGACCAGGACTCTGAGACCCCTCCCAATAGTTCCCTTGTCACCTCCGTTCCCTCTGGAGTGGATATCCCAATTGTGCTAGATGCTGCTTCGCAACCCTCCACCTTCACCTCTGCTTTGTCTGTTCCTTCGTGGACACCATCACTTACCCTCCCAGCCCCAACCTTCACTAGTTCTAGTCAATCTCAGTCACGTTTGAAGTCCTCCACGCGGCCAGTTTCTATTGTGACGGTCCCGGATGTCAAATCTAAACGCCAATCTAATAAGGCGTCCTCCTTGTCCTCTGCGGAGAAACAGGCGATGGGTGATTACCTGACAACCACGGCATTCACTCGTGACGCGGTTAGGAGAGTAGGTCGGTGCAGCGGAGAGAAGCCCACTGAGACTCTCAAGTGGTTGAGAGCTCTGGATGAGTGCTCCCAAGATCGGGCCACCGTGGCCTGGGAGACTTCTGAAGGTCCCCTTAGGGAATTTATCAGGCCCTATGTGAACCGATATGGGTGGTCTGAGGTAAAGCAGTGGGTGGCTGAGCGTTTTATCTCGGCAGACTTTGCTGGAAGACAGCAAAGGGCCTTAAGGGAGCTGCGGCAACGAGCCGATGAGCCCATGGAGGCGTTCAACCATCAATTCCTCCTAACCCAACGGGAAGCATACCCCGATGAATCCCAGCCACCGGAAGAAGCGGTGCGCCTATACATAAATGCGCTCGCTGACCGCTCCGTCTCTAAAGCGGTTCTGAAGAAGGCGCGAGGCCTACCCCGCACTTTGGAAGAAGCAGTCGAGTATGCACGGCGTGAAACTACATTGTCCGACTATCTAACGCCAAAGTCTGTTGTGGCGTCCATCAAGTCCCCCCCCACACCAGTGCAGGACCTTTCAGCCGATCTACGTAAACTCAGCGAGGAGCTGGCCACAGTCAAAGCCGCTGTTGTGGCTGCAGTCCAGTCTCCTCCCGCGCCGCCAAAGTGTTATCGCTGCGGTAAATCCGGACACATGGCAAGGGAATGCCGCACCAAACCCAAAACAACAGACACCTGTTTCCGCTGCCGCAAGCCTGGCCACTCTGCCGCCGGTTGTACGGCCGCCCCACCACGTAAGCCCTGTCCGCTTTGTCAAGAGCTCCACTGGGCTTACGACTGTCCACGGCGCAGTGCAGCCAGTCCAGCACTGTCGCCGGCGTCAAACTAAAGACCCCAGTTACCACGGCGCGCGTGACCGGGGTGATTGCCAGCGCCAAAAGCTCTAACACTAATTCCACTCCCACAGGCCATGCGCGGCCACACGCAACACTGCCAGTAAACGGTCAGGACACCCTTGCGCTCCTTGACACTGGTAGTACCCACACCATGATTGACTACTCCTATTATCTGAACAAATTGTCTAACCGACGTCCATTGACTACCCCTCCTCGCTTATTAACCGTCACAGGAAGTGAAGTGGCCACTGTAGGTCTCACTATTGTGACCATCGCTAAGCAATTGATCAACGTTGTGGTCTGCCGCGACCTACCTGTTCCCCTGCTCGTTGGAGCTGATCTACTCAAAGAGAGTGTCGTTGACTTAGCCCAGAAAACTATCCGTTTTCCTGGAGCTAAGTATTCCTTAGTGCTCCGCGAGGATCTCACTTGTGATGCCGTGGCTGGCATCGTGCCACGTGCTCAAACCCCTTTGATACAAGCCGTACTTGACAAATACCGCTGCGTGTTTTCCGATAAAGCCACACCTGTAAAGCAGGCTGATTTGCCTCTGGCTGAGATCGTTCTCACCAGGGAAGAACCCATCAGACAGAGAAGCTACCGTATACCGTATAGCAAACGGCAGATCGTAGATGATTGCATCGACGAGATGCTTCGAGATGGAGTTATCCGCCCCAGTTGTTCCCCCTGGGCGTCGCCGGTGACATTAGTACCAAAAAGGGACCAAACAACTCGATTCTGTGTCGATTATCGCGCCCTTAACGCTGTGACCCTCAAGGACGCTCACCCCTTACCCCATTGCAAAGATGTATTTGATGCCCTGCAAGGTGCAGTGGTATTCTCCTGTCTGGATCTGAAGAGTGGGTATTGGCAACAAGGATTGGAACCTTCCTCTATGCCCAAGACGGCTTTCACGTGTTTTCGAGGTTTATTCGAATTTTGTAGAGTGCCCTTTGGATGGACCAATTCACCTGCTGTTTTCCAGCGAGCCATGAATCAAACCCTTAGCGGATTGATCGGGCACTGCTGCATGGTGTATATAGATGATATCATTGTCTATAGCAAGACCGTAGAGGATCATGCTGAACACCTCGAGGCTGTCTTCGAACGGTTCAAGGCAATAGGTGTGCAACTGAAAGCATCTAAGTGTTCCTTCGAACTCCCGCAGGTAGAACTCTTGGGACACATTGTTTCAGCAGATGGAATCAAACCACTCCCCTCCAAGGTGGAAGCCATCGTGAACTTAGCTCCGCCAACCAACCAGAAAGCTGTGCGCAGTTTTCTGGGAATGACAGGGTATTATCGAGAGCACATTCCAAACTATGCTACTATTGCCCTTCCCCTGACCGAGCTGACCCGCAAGGGTCATCCGTTCATTTGGGGAGAGGAACAACAGCACGCATTTGATGTCTTGAAGCAATCATTAGTAGAGGCCCCCATTCTTGCACACCCAGATCCCCAGAGACCCTATACCTTGTACACCGATGCCAGTGACTTGGCTATTGGAGCCATACTCGTCCAGCAGGATGACGAAGGGGTGGAACGTGTGATTGCCTACCTCTCGCACAAACTAAGTGGACCCCAACTGAGGTGGCCTACGATAGAGAGAGAAGCCTTTGCAGTCATATATGCCCTCAAGAAATTCCACGTATATCTGTGGAATGCACGGTTTGAGGTACACACCGACCACAAGCCTTTGAAGTCACTTTTCAGTGCAGAGATACGGAATACAAAACTTCAGCGCTGGGCAATACAGATATCAGAATATGGGTGCCCCATTAGGTACCATCCCGGAAAGTTGAACATTCGTGCCGATATGTTGTCCAGGATTGCTGCTGTTCAGCCCGTTGCAACACCTTCGCCCGCAATCTCCCTCTCTAATGTCCCGGACGTGTGGCAAGCCGATGAGATACCCGTGAATGATCTGATTCAGGCTCAACAAGCGGAATTTAACGATGAATTGATCGAGGCATCTCAGGACCTGGATGGTTCCCCGTATCTCCTGGAAAAGGGTGTTCTGTACAGTCTTGCCGAACCCTATCGGAAGGCTGGACGCTACCCGCGAGTGATCTTGCCACAGGTCTATAGGCAAAGGGTGATTGACAGATGCCACACGGAAGTAGCTCATGCAGCCTTTGCAAAAACATTGGCTAAAATCCAAGAGGATTACGTGTGGCCTGGCATGCGCAAAAACGTGCGGGCATACCTTGCTAGGTGCGTCAAGTGTTGCACTCTAACTCCAACAAACCCACCGGTTCCCCGTGGAACTGTGCCTACTCCACCTGCCCCTTGGCACACGTGGAGCATGGACCTGATAGGTCCAATGGCGCGAGACCGACGAGGTCGACAATACATCCTCACAGCAATCTGTCACCTAACCAACTGGGCGGAAGCCATCCCTATAGCCTCCAAGAAAAATGCCACTATTTGGGATGCCTTCAACACTCATATCGTGTCTCGATATGGATGCCCTGCGGTACTCATATCTGATAATGGGACCGAATTCACAGCAAAACCCTTTGCGGACTGGCTACGCCAGTGGGGCATTGAACATCGACTGACCAGTCCCTATCACCCGCAATGCAACGGGAAAACGGAACGGTTCAATGCCACCCTTCAAAAGCTCCTTCTCAAGTTGACCAATGGCGATCCCCGGCGTTGGTCGGATTGCCTCAACGGAGCCCTGTTCGCCTATCGCACCATGGCGAGCGCCAGCGGACTGACCCCCTACCTGGCCAGTTTTGGGTCAAGACCTCGCGTTCCCAGGTGTACGACACCCTCGGCACCCCTGGACGAACGGCTTCGGAATTTACAGGCAGCGCGTCAGTGGTTGATTGAGTTCAATGATGAACAGAAGGAAAGATATAAGGCAGAGGAACCCTCCCGAGCTGTTGTCCTTCAACCAGGAACCTTCGTGAGTCTGCGCATCCTGCAGCCCACAAAGGGAGAGCCCAAATGGCAACCCGGTTACCTGGTGGTGCAAAGCCGCGGAGCTTCCCTGAAAGTTCGTCATCTGGAGTCGCAAAAGGAGTACCGCGTCAACCAGAAGTGACGTCCTGGATAATCCCCNGAAGCTATACCCTATGACGAGGTGGACCCCCTCCCTGTGGTAAAACGAGCCGCTAGGACAAGCAACCTACCAATGAAGGCCTTGCCCTTGCCTCCGTCCGATGAGCCGACAATGTTGACTCCCCCTGGGTTGGCAGCCAAGTCAACTACCAACCCAGCTGCGGTGCAGTCGTGCGACCAGTAAAACTCCCCTTGGGTCCCTCGCTCCGTCAGCGAGGCCCAAGGCAGCGCAGTTAGGATGATCCCCCTGGGATCTGCCAAAAGAGCGCAGACCTCAGTTGCGAGCGATCGCAGTCAGCTCATGCATGAGCGCAGGCCGCGAAGCCTGCTACCAAAGTTCCTAGTTCAGCGGGAAGCTAGCACCTGCATCAAGGGACTACGGAACCCAATGGCAAAACCTTTGGAGTTGTAAAAAGTACCATCGTGCATTGGTGTGGCGGCATAAGAGCCCTGCTGCCCCATCGGGTGCCACCGCGTACCAGCCTAGCCAGGCGAGAAATTGTCGCGCTCTTTCCTATGTACCCTTCACCTCCCATCCGAGAGCCCCGCTCTGCCGTATGTAGACTGTTCCACAGTCGTTTGAAAAAAAAAAAACTCAACGAGTTCCCTCTTTCTCTCTTCAGAGAATGGATTCCCTGATCGGAATGATCATCTGCTTGGGCCTATTGCCACCAGTGGAACCCCTAGATAGCTCTCCTGTTCCCTATGGAGTATTTGTTGGTCAGGCCGGACGCGCCTATGTGTCATCTAGTCGTTATGAAATAGCTATTGTACGTACCCAGCCCCAGGTGATTCGACGCGACCTCATGAGTGATCTAGCTGATCGGTTGCACGACATTCTAGTGCAAGAACAGAATCATAATCCTGATGATGATAACATCCTGCCAATCTTTCGCCGTCGTTTCGAGAACCTCCATTGGAGAAGGTTCCGAGATTCTCATCGTGGCAAACGTTGGGCCCCTCTTGAACCCATTGGCGCCTTGGTAGGAAATGTTTTTGGACTAGCCACCAGTAGTGAAGTTGACACTTTACGAGCTAAAATTAATGAGATGGTCGAAATCCATAACGATCAGGCCGCTGTAGTCCGCGACCTGACCGTGGTGGTCAACGACACTATCCACCATAATCAAGAATTACACTATCATGTGAGACAGTTGGAAAAGCGTGCATTGCACACTCGAGTCCTCATGCAACAACTTATGACTAACATTACACAAACTGAAAAGCAAGTGATTAGGGTCGAAGTGCATAACGTAATCGAAGCTGTATTAAGTGCTCTTGAATTCTGGAAAACCCAGGAAGAGATATTTAAAGTGAAATACACTCACACCCGTGATCTTGCTGAAGTAGGACATTTAACTGAATCTCTTGTACCGGCGCCTCAATTGGAAGATATCCTAGCCAAAGTTAAATCTCCCTTGACAGTGGCGTTCGTTTATCGCCATTTTAATGTTAGAATGCTAAGCTTAACTAATGAAACTTACAGTTACATTTTAAGTCTTCCCTGCTTGGAGCCAGAAGTCTTCATGGCTTGGAATGTCTTTCATGTCCCGTTCTTAATCGATTCCCGAGTAGCTGTTGTTCAACCGGAAGCCTCACATGTTGCCATAGGACACGTTTCAGGTGCCATGATTGACGCCAGTGAGTGTCAGTACCAGGATCCGCTGGTCTGCCCTAATATGGTGCGACGACGGATGCCCTGCGTAGAAGGTGTAGTCACCAAGGATCCGAATTTACTGCGTGATTGTCAAGCTAAAACCGAAAATGTGACTCTCCCATTCATCGGAAAGGTGGCAGAAACTACCCTCCTAGTAACTACTACCGGGGAAGACATCACTGAACGGTGTCTCGATGGAGCCTTAGATCTGCTAAAGTTACAGGCTGGTACCTTTCTGGTAAAAACATCTAAAGATTGTACCTTGTCTAGTTCTAACGCTTGGACCTACGCCGTAGGGCATGTCACCACTCATGTCCGAGAAATTGCCGAAGCCGCGTTTCTTAGAGGCCTTTCGATGAATCTAACTTTACCTACAGAACCTAGCCTTCCTCAATTTAATTGGAGCCGGATTGAAACTATCCATGACTTTGTGTACCATGAGTTGCCTGATCTGAAACAACTGCGCTCTGCCAGTCCTCTGACCCGTTATGATTCGTATGTTGCTTGGATAGCCCTGATCATGTCCACTATACTGTGTTTGGCATTCATAGGATGGGTGTTGTACAAATGCGCCATGGAAATCCTAAGATGTCGTCTTAACCATCGCCGAAGTCCCGAGATGGTGCATGTGGGTTACCTAGGCCCAATGGATAACGAACATGACCCTGAGTCCCTGACCGTTATGTCCAGAGTCTCCCCCTCTGATGACCACTCACTCCCTAAAAGCCCTGACAATTCCAACCCTCCCCGTTGTTCCACTGGTGTGCAGGCGGAAATGGGCCACCCCGAGAATTGAAGACAAACCCTGATGACCTGGAACTCTCAAGGACAATGCCATTGTAGTGAGCATGCTGGATTTGTATGTTATCTCGCAATACTATGTGTACCCTGTATCCTGTTCACACTGCTAATTCTGTGAAATGTCTTTAACTAGCAGATGCTGCTCTGCGAGCAACTTGAATGTAACCTTTGTACCCAGGCACTATAATGCCATGTGTATGTAGCGGACGACCCTTAGTGCACAGGCAGATCAAGCCGACCTAACTGTGCAGAGAAGATGCGCACGCCCGCTGCTGAGATCTTCTGCTGGATTTTTCTACCAAGCGTCACAGCTGCTGTCACAAGAACTTGTACTCGTGCATGCCGTAAATGCTTCAGCTTTCTCCACACAAGTGTTTTAATGCTCTCATGTTATTTCCACCCGGATTCTGATGCCAATGGAGTGGATTGTGTGTCAAACTGTATGCATATGATTTTACTTCTGTGTATCCATGTACCTATGTATTGTGCCCTTCCCACGATGTTTGGACTTCACTCTGATTCGCTAAATATGATGTCACCCACCGGTAAACACCCTGGTAGACCACATACCCTTCACTGCATATGGGTACAATGTGCATTTAATGAGGATAGGGCGTATGGATGATCACATTCGTGGTGTCTTCGCCTGTCTGCGTCATCGCGTCATGTCGCTCCCTCACAACTGGCGGTCTGAAGCCAAATTCATGATTGTGAAACTAGTTCAATTCCCGCAAAAGCAACCTACCTTATCTCCTCCACTCTTGCCGTTAATGCCCGTACCTCCCGCCGGAGGCCATGGACGGCTCGGCCTTGAGCTAATAGGTCTGGAAGTTTTTAAGAGTGCTTAAAAACTCCGAGTAAGGGAGGAATGTTACGAATTGCACTACCCCATGTGAATTAATTAACTAAGTAAAATTCAGAATTTAAATTAAATTGCTCACTGGTAGAGACTGCCACCAGGCAGTCTGCAATGCTCCGAAGAGTCTCACGGCGGCACTGTGCCTGGTGCCTGCGTTGCGACGCCGACGAGGCAAACACCTCTTCGGAGTTGCAGATCCCGCACCGCCTCGCCTCCCCACGCGATGCCATCTTGTCAACTGGTTTAGTATTTGCATCCTGTTTTGTCCTTAAACTTCTTCGACCACTTGTACTAAAGAGATGCTTATGTTGTAATCCACTAGCAGTTATGATTCTTGTGATGAACCTTATGATTTCGCCTGTTGTTACCTTATGGATCCTAGTACAAGTATAGTGCATTATGAATTTCAGTTTAGACCTTGAACAAAAGTTACAGCATGGGAGCTGACAAATGTTCGGCCAATAGCAGCTCGCCACAGCATAGCCTGATCCATTGCAACCAACCAGCATTGAGGAATACGGGTACTTCCTAAGAAATTGAATAACTTTGAATGTCAAATGGATCACCTCATGGGATTAGCCAATAGTTTACTACTCCTAAAATTACTAGCCAATTTGTAAGTGCCACATGGCATCATCCGATGCATACATTGTACTTGTTTTCAGCGCTATATAAGTTGGAGCCCAGCTCTAGCTCTTCACTTCTCCTCCTTCCTTTTGCTTCTTGTACTTCTCAGTCTTGTAAGCTGTTCACTTGTATTATTATTTTGGAGTCGGATTCTAGAAATTAAAACCTCAAGGAAGAAGTCCTATTTGCTGAGTTGTTTTTTTGAAATCAACTGCAAGTAGCCCAAGAACACGCCAACAAGTCAAGTTACTGTCACCAGACCCGGTGGTGATGTAACAGTATGATACAGTTAGACCCCGTTAATCCGCCGTCATGTAATCTGCCCTTTTCGTAATCCGCCATAAAATCTCAGGGACGAATCGTTTGTAATGTTAATTGTGTCATGTAATCCACCCTTTTCGTTAATCCGCCTTTGACCATGATTCTAGGGAACGAATCTACACTTTACCATTGTAAACAACACATGTAATTCGCCCCTCAAATAGCGTGTTGAAAACAAACATCAGCCACGACACACTAATTGTCGGCGATTTCTTTGAAGTCGGGTCACTTTAACAACTGGCGCCTCCCTGTTTGTTTAATTAACTTGTTAAGCGTTAAAATCGCAGGCAAAAATTATGTTAAGTCTTTGATTTTATTGGTCGCTGGGTTAAGCGATGCTCAGGAGCGGAACGAACGAGATGACGAAGTTGTGAGTGGAGATTAATCGAGTGGAGCAGCGAGTGGATCTGAGCCTGCGAAGGAAGTCTTGGCAGGGAAAGCGAGGCAGTACGTACGTGCATTATTGCTATATTTCGAGAGATTCGAGGAGTCGGAGTTAGCGAAGCAATAAAATAGAGATGAAATACACAGATTGGGCGTGGTGGAATGGCTTATCACATGCAGATTGAATAATGCCGCTAAGCAAACAACCATCACAATTTTTTTTCAAACACTAAAAATCTTTATTTGGCCTCATGTGATCGTTTATGAGGTCTTTTTTACCTCCTGCTCCATTCCTAAGGGTATATGCCACTACGCTAATGC
>KB299377.1:8667-43822 GCA_000328365.1 Capitella teleta
ATTTCCAAATCATGTTTGTTGAAAGTGTACACTGTAGCACAAAGTGCACGTTACTGTCGTTCCGTCTTGGGCTTATAATCTGCGACTCGTGAAGTTGGGGAAAAATACTTGAAATAGCCTGCGCTGATAAAGAATCCGCCTCTGTGAAATCGACAGGCAAGCGAGCTGTCTGCATGTGCGATGCCTCTTGAAACTTATTCTGAATGTTTTGATAAAAGAAATGCACAAGAAGCAAGCAGTAGGTCAAGGTCACTTGTCTTTAACTGCTGCAGGCATAGCGTGGCTTTCCCGCTCATAGCGTGGACCAGGCGCTGGTGCATTACGCTGCAGGTGTATGCTCCCGTGTTTGGGCATAAATATCCGTGTCCGTATCCGTATCCGTCGGATATTGGTAACACGGATATCCGTTATCCGTATATCCGTGTTGAAGCAATATCCGCCCAGCCCTACTTATTATACTATAATAATGCTAAACTCTAGGCTATATCGTATATGAGTATAGCCTATATCATAGTATATCAGTGCAATCATGATACAATTTTAAACTTTGTTAAGTTTATGATTTATCAACAAGCACAATTATCCAGTAGCTGACTGACTGATGAAGATCTGATTCCTGATTCAGATTTGTTTAGATTAGAAGCTTCAAAAAAGTTTAAAGGTAGTTTTATAGAAGTACCTATCTAGGCAAACAGGGTGGAAAAGTGTGCAGTCACAGTATACCCATATGAATGATATGCAGATGTGTGGAGAGGAAGTTTCATAAGAAACTTGGAGAACCGTGTCATGAATGGAATTCCCTAATGCAGACAAACAACAAGTCAATGAAGAATGGATTCGTGGGGAGTTGGAAGGCTGTCAGGACTTTTTAAAAACATAATTCAGATTTAAAGAGTCTACCCGACAGCTCCTCTTGAAGAGGGAAAGAAATATTGGTTATTATTATGATTAATTTGTGGGAAATTCTTCCATTAGCATCAAACATTCTGTTATAGTTGCTTGACTAATTACTTTTTTTTTGCAGGTGCTTGCTTTGAAGGAGAGAATTGCCCAAGAGAAAGGCGGTGATTATGCAGCCGACAACCAGAAACTCATTTACGCTGGTAAAATTCTGGATGACAAACAGTGCATCAGTGAATATAAGATCCAGGAGTCTAACTTTGTTGTCATTATGGTGACCAAGGTGAGCGCTATCATTCAGTCTATTCGTTTTCACGTGAGCAATTGCTCTCCGCTCGCCATTGCTCGCGCAAAATTGATTCACGCGAGCGAAAAGTTGCTCGGCTAAGATATTCTCTTGTTTACTTTCACGAGAGGTCGCGGAGTGTTGCCGAAGATTGCCGAAGTCCTTATTAAGAGACTTCGTTTTCCCCGCGTTTGTTTTCGAAGGCGGTCGGCCTCGAATCGAGATTATTGATCGCCTTATATGGAAGCTAATGTTTTATGCATGAGAGGCCGAGTCCGATCGGCGCCCAGGGAAAATAAATTATGCAAACTTGAAGTGATATAGCAATGGTTTCAGTTTCGCTTTGCGACAGCGCTAAAAGTTAATGCAGCAAGCATCACTTGTAAAAGAAGTTGAGATATTGGAAGTGGCACCAAGAAGCATGCTCTTTCACGACATATTACTGGTATGGCCCAAACAGTGGCTCTGGAGTTAGAGAAATTGACCAATCCTAAATCTGAATCTGGTCATCAACCTGATCAGGCAAATGTCAACACCTCCATATCCATAAAAACCTCCAAAAAAATCAGTGTGATTTGAATCTACATTTCATTCATGACTGATTTGAGATAAAATGCAAAGAAAAGTAGCAAACATAAAAAGGGTAACTTAGTAATAGTTACTTAATTTTGATTAATTGTGTTTAGCTGAGCAAATTGCTCGCCTATCGCATTTTAGGAGAGCTAAAAATTGCTCACCTGGCCATTTTAAATCGTAAAGACTGTATCATTGCTTCAACCGAACATGTTATAATTTCAAATTTCAGGCCAAGCCAAAAGCACCTGAGAAGGCTCCAGAAGCAAAGCCAGCAGAACAGCCCACACCTTCCCAGCCAGCTGCCACCCCAGCTGCAGCTAGCTCTGAGCCAGCCGCCACTCCCACAGAGACACCTGCAGCCGTTGACCAGCCCATGTCACCAGCTCCCGCCGCTGCTACCACAGAGTCCATGGAGACCTCTTCTCCTGCCACGGAAGTTGTGACGGAAGCAACTCCAGCTGACGCTCCACCTGCTGCTGTTCAACCAGAATCAGCTGAGTCTACGCTAGTGACTGGAGAGAGCTATGAACAGACCGTACAAGAGATGATGTCAATGGGATTTGCCAGAGACATGGTGGTGCGTGCCCTAAGAGCAAGCTTCAACAATCCAGACCGTGCTGTAGAGTACCTGCTTAGCGTAAGTGCTCATGCCGTCTTTGAGCTGTCTGCATTTCTAATTCATGTGTTGCAGGGTATTCCCGATGAACCAGTGCCAGAAGCCCCTGTGGCCGCTCCTCCAGCAGCTGGTCAGCAGCCTCCAGCAGCAGGGGGCCAGCCGCCAGCAGCTCCCCCAGCAGCTCCTGCTACTCCAGGCACTCCAGCCAGCACTGCTGGTGGTCAGTGCTCTCTTTGCCATTATTTCTGAGCCTTGATCATGCTCTTTCTCTCAATAGAAGACCCTCTGCACTTCTTGCGTTCTACACCTCAGTTCGAGACCATGCGACGACTGGTGCAGAGCAACCCCGGGCTGCTTTCCAATTTCCTGCAAGAGATCAGACAGGCCAATCCTCGTCTATTCCAGGTGCATTCTGAGTGGCCCTCTCCCAACGTATTATAACACTGTTTGTTCCAGATGATTAATGAGAATCAAGAGCGCTTTGTTCAAATGCTGAATGATCCCAATCTGGAGACGAGCGGTGGTAGCAGTGCTGGTGGTCAGTCCCAGCCCCAGGGAACCCCAGGCAGCGCTAGTGGAGTGGCAGGAAGTGGAGGCGGAGGAGGAGGACCTCAGATGGGTGAAGGTTACATCCAAGTCACCCCAGAAGAGAAGCAGGCCATTGAAAGAGTGAGTGTCTGTCTGTTGAAGGGACTCCTTTAAGCAGATGGTCTTTCTTGTTGCAGTTGAGAGCTTTAGGCTTCCCAGAGAAGCTTACTTTGCCTGTGAAAAGAATGAAGATTTAGCAGCCAACTTCTTATTGCAAGGGGACTTTGATGACGATGAAAGTTGACATGATTAACGTTTGATTTTGCGCCTTTTGCTTATTTACATTGGACTGTCCGTCTATATTCCTTAGTCTTATTCCTCTGCGCTGCAAGCCTCTTCTTATGTCGTTCTCTTTTCTATGCCATAACTTGCGCTCAGCTTGAATCATCCAATAGGATCGTACCACTTCTGTTAATTTGCCAGTTGTAAATAAAGTCTTATATGCAGTCCTCTGCCTTTCTCCTTAGCTGGCCTGCTGCTCATGCGTCCCTCTGTTATCCTCAACTGGACACCTCTTGATGCCGCATGCTTTGAGGCTGCTGCTATTTCCATGTATTTGAGCATTGGTGCCTAGATCTTCTGCACCATTTCATTGTACTTTGTTCTTGATAATAAACTGACTTGAAAATATCAAAGTGCACTTGCTGATTTGCTAAAGGACATCTTGTTCTCACTTGTACACATATGCATACATGTTTTCCGTTTGAGGTGAATTTAAAAATTTTAAATAACTGGTTGCTAACCAGCGGTTTGATTGATTGATTTTATTAACTTATAACGTGCAAAAAGTACAATAAAAAGTTTCTATGCACAAATTAAAATTAAAAATTTAATGCTCATTGTGAGCTGGTCTCGGGCCTGTCACTTCCTTGTCTGTATGGTTGCGTGCACTGTTCTACCACTGGGTCACTGTGACACATGTCATGCGTAGCTTTCTCTGTTATGCTGTTCTTTCAGGGTTATTGATTTCCATTGATGCACAAATAATATAGTGATAAAGAGGCGTGCACTTGCTATAGTATCTTTTGGTTGTCTCACATCAATGTATTGCTGTCATTAATTTTGTCAACGTATGTTCAAGAATAATTTTACATGTCTTATCTCCATGATGGGGTTCACGTCATGGAAACTCATAGGTAATATTGAAGTACATAATTATACATGATTGCGATACAAGGTTTAATACTATCACTCAGCTTCCAAAATAGTACATTAAAGATATTGACCGTATAGGATACTTGACCTAAATTGTTTGCTAAACGTATGTTCGCTTGTCAATGTTTTCTAATTAGGCGTCCACTGTATATTCCACATACTATCATGCTTATTCCTAGGATCCTAAATTGTAAACACATAGTGTTTGCTATATAGGATGCTACTTATTTCTATTGCAAGTACAATAACAAGAAAAAATAGAAAGATTCCTGTGATATTGATGCAGACTGCAGAAGCTTATTTACTATCAATTTGGTGCATAATATGAATTGTACGATTCATATTCATGTTTTATAGCTGTTACAACGATTTGAGGACCAGGGAATTTTCAATACCAGTATTCAACTTATATAAAGAAATACTACATGGTCATGTTGTACCATTTATAGGTGCTCATAATGCTATAACACTCGAGTATTGTGAAATGCACACTCTCATAGTATATAATGGTAATTAATGGCATCGATTTTTATTTCAAAGGGATCAAAGTATACACATGTTCAGGTACTCAAGTAGCCTACCATAATAAATGCTGAATTTCTGACAAGTGCACGGGAATTAAAATCTTTGCAGGAGCTTTTTTTTTTTTCACAACCACATTATATTATTTTAAACAATTATTACAGATTTCTAGCACACAAAAATGCAGAAATGTTTGGTCTTTTCTGATTATAATTAATAACTTTTATGCATTATCGTCGTTGCTTCCAAGTACATGTTCTGAAGCTCATTGGTGGTTTAGCTGAAGCTACATAGCAGGGAAAGACAGACAACATGGTATGTGGCATAAATTTACGTATTGTTTATTTTAAGAAAATGACTGAGTATTGATTTGAATGGGAAAACATAAAATAAACTGAATACATCAATGTTGGTATTTCAAGATAACGTCACAAAAGACCCCAAGGGTAAAGTAGAATAGCCTGGGGTTGCCCCCAACCCGAAGAACATGTGGAACAGAGAAGCAAAAAAAAAAAAATTAAGTAAGGAAGATAATGTTGTAAACTAAGAAAAAGAAAGATCTGAAAGTATGTTAGTCAACAGTTATAATAAATAAAGAGATGGAAGTTAATTACTGGTAACTATTTGACTGATTATCAAAAGATATATACAAATTGTTTAATTTGTGTTTTTATAATTCAGGAAAGGCGTACGGATGTAGGAAAGAGCCCGGAGACTTGTCCTGACGGCTAATTATCTGACAGAAAAGGGATTACGTGTAGGTTGAACACGCGTTTGGAAAGTGGGTAAACGCGGGCGCGCCTCAGTTGCATAAACTTCCTTATGCATTGACTATGTCGCACAAGGGGCCAGTATGTACACTGACTCCTAAGATACTTGACACTAAGAAATTCACCCGAAAGAGAGGCGAAGAACAAGATGGCCGCTAATTTCTGGAATATTCTGCCATTTTTACAAATGTTAACACTACTAATGCGTCACTTAGTAAGATCATGCAGCATTGCGCCAAAATCACTGTTATAGATTACCTGGGGCTTAGATTGGCTGTATCAGACGAGAGGTAGCGACCAAAATGGCGGCCAGCGTGGCATCCAACTTTATCGAGATAGTGATTGTTGTGTTTTTGAGGTCATACGCTTTCTATTGATGCATAATATGTCGAGTTTTCATAAAAAAAACAAGCGAACGATCAATTTCCTAGACCAAGAACTGAACCAAAATGTCCAGTTTATCATTGGGGGGTATGGTAACTAAAATGCTTATAACTTGAAAACTTGAGCAACAAAGCACATGTTTTATACCACATGTGTGTATAAACATGAATTAAGTAATTAATGGAGAAGTTTGAAGCCATTATGCCCAGAATTGTATGAAATATAATGAGATTATTGATGACGGAATTTCAAAACCACTGTTCATAATAGCAAACTTTTCAAGTAAAATCTCCATTACGAACCTTTGGTTCTGCAATAGTGTTTTGTATCTATTCTTGCAATGACTAAGAACGCCATAGTTCAAATAACGTTTAATAGGTCTTGAGTTAATTTTTCAAACGGCCGGGATTTTTTAAGGAAAAATTAATGTTTTTATGCGTCGTTGCGCGAAATTCCGTTAAGTGTAATGTAGCAAAATTTCAACATTGATAGTACACGTGATTCTGCCTGTCTGATAGAAATTGGTAAGTCAAAGGTCGAAGTCACAGCGATTTTTCAAAATTTCAAATTGAATCACCTCTAGCTCATTAATTAATTGAGCTAGCGTCTTGTAGCAGGCATCAAATGATCCAGTGCAATGATATGTACATGGCACTACTTCTGCTCTCAGATGCACCGTTCTTGCGTAATCTTCGGTCCAATCATCTAAGCACTCAAGGAGCCGTGAGGCGCAAAATCGTCCAGGCATAAAACCATGTTGGCAATCACGGATGAGGCATTGAGGCTGTTTTGTTTAAGAAATTCCAGAATAAGGTCTCGGAGTATGGACTCTATGATCTTGCATACTTAGCTGGTGAGGCTCACAGGCCTGTATTTTCTTGGGGTAGTTTTCTTCTCCTTTTTATGGATTGCACACACATGGGTATCTCTCCAGTCTCGTTGCCCAGTTTGAGTGATCTTTGCTTTGATCAGTTAGTCGTATTTTGATGACAAGGGATAATTCTCTGGGATGCAAAGAGTCCGGACCAGCTGCCTTGTCGACGTTAAGCTCGTTCAGTTTTGCTCCTGCCACTCTTGTTAATCCGTTAAGTTATTTCAACCGTTGACGAAGTTGTGGTAACCACAAGTTAAAAAGTTATCTATGGTGGCAACTAACAAATTTACTAACTATGGTTGTGTTGCGTTTCTTTTGCTGTTCAGTATAATACATTGTAGTTTTCCTTTTCGGCCGTTTCTATAAGAACTGAAGTGGCAGGTTTAACGAAGCTTGACGGTAATTAATTTACAACATGCACATGTACAGTGTACATGTTGTAAATTAATTACCGTACACTGTAAGTCGTAATGTTGTAACGCACAGTTTTAATTTTCATGGGTCAGGTTAATAGTCTTGATGGTTTAGCAAATCGTCGACATTAGAATGCAGTCCATACTCCACCAGTCCACCCAAAGTCTCTCTAATAAGAATCTCTTAATAGAGGGTCTTTTGAATCAACCCATTGTTCGAACGTTATGATAGCTAGTCCTACAAGTTGACAAGAAATGGTAAACATCATAGGGTATCAATGGATGTCATTGACATTATGATTACATGTGCACTACTTCGCAATAACTTACAAAGCAAGATAAAAGTATAGGTTGATTACCTTGCAAGCCGAAATTTGTCCCCATAAAACATGCATGGAAATGTGGAAATAAATAGTGCAATCTGAAGCGGACGATCTTGAATGTTTTGCTTTATACGTTCCCATCAAGTTGAAAAAAGTTCTGTTCGTTATGCTCTCATAATTATCTTGCGCGCAGAACAATAATCGTGACGTTTGAATGCTGTCCGTAGTTCCATCAGAAATAAAACGGCGATTTCCCAAGGAACTGTCATAATTTATACGTATTAATTTTCACGTCGGCTGCTTTGGGAAAATCCAAAGCGATAGATCACGATTGCGAAAATTTACTTCTTGCAAGTAGGTGTAACCTCTGATTTATGGATGTGCTTTTGAATTCATTCGCTGTTTTTTACCATTTCTTTCTCTGGTTTGAAAGAGTAACAGAAAAGCCAATTAACTCACTCGAAGATCGATAGAGAGATGGTTCACCAATCACTAAATATAATTATTTTATAATTAATATTTTATTAATAGATTTGAGCATGACCAAGATGATTGCAATTATTGTCACCATATTTGTACAATATTACATCAACTGCAAAGAGAGAAAAAAAAAAAAGTTGTCGGTCAGAAAGGAAGCCATATTGAATCATGAAAATGGACGGAGAGAAAAAGAGAAAAAAAAATTAAATAAGAGAGAAAAATTTCATATATTAATAAAGCAAGAAAGCGACCCACCCAGCCCCCTCCCTCGTCTTACGAAATGAGGAAGCGAGAATTTCATAAGAAAAAGGAGATGGCAAAACTTTATTCCAAGATTCTACAGTCCATAAAGCAAATATAAGTTTGCAGTATGCGATGAACTGTAAGACATTCATTATATAATAATTATTAAAAAAGGAAACAGCTTTACAATGGTCGCATGTAATATCAGTAATCGTAGACCTGAACAATGAAGGAAGAAGGGCCAATTGCAGAGAAAAAAAAAACAAAAAAAACAATTCAAATTAAGGGAGAAGAGAAAAAAAATCTAATCTCTGGTCAATTTCCCTAGAAAACATGGATGACCGGCATTCATTTGAATCTATACAAAATCCCTTTTTAAATGTGTGGATGAGAAAAATAAAAATTGTATACATATATTAACATAAATTCTTCCTCTCTGACCGAATAATAGCAACAAAAAGTCAAACTGAAAAAAATTGTTTTCTCAATTTTTTATTTATATCTTTTGAGGCATTGAATAAAAAAATACCCAAAAGAAAATATTTCATAGAATAGCCAAGAAAAAAAAATTAAACAAATTATACACACATGTGAAAAGCAGTCTAAGGAGAGAAAAAAAAAATTAACCAACACTTTGAAATGAAAAAAAAAAATTAAGAAAAAAAAACACAACTTGATTTGGCTGAATTAATTTTTGTTATATGAAAAATAAGAAAAACAAAAGAAATTAATTTGTATGTACATCAGAGGAAGAAATAGGAAACAAATAGTGAAAAGCACTTCATTTGAAAGAAAAGGAGAAGAAAGTTGGGAAGAACACACTTAATGTGAAGGACATCAACAAAATAAAGCAGAGGCTGTTCACATTGTGGAGATGAATAAGGAGAAGTGCTTTGATTCAAAACTCTCGCAAAAGGAAATAGCCAAGAAAAATACACACGTCATCAGAATTAGCAAAAATATAACAAACTTCTGTAGCACAATGATGAAAAAAAAAAATGTAAAAAAAAAAAAAAAAAAAAAAAAAATTCTGGACACAAAAAGAGCCCAGCTTCCCTCCCCCCAACCCCCCCTGTTTCGGTATTCTCAATATTTGGTATATACACATTTACATTGAATCACTGTACAAAATCAATACAAGGCTTCAAGTGCCATTTGGGGTGATCGGCCAAGTACTAGCGATGAGCACTAGGTCAGCAATAATACAATGAAACAAAGAACATTGTTAATAAATTATCATTCGTTCCCACTCTGAACAGAAAAGAGAAACAACATATTTAGTGAATCCCATTGAAAACACAAAGCAATTATGTACAAAACAAAGTTCATTGCATCAGAGAATGTCTGGTTTGAGAGGAGGAACATGGACAAACTGGCGTCCAGTCAATAGAGTAGGTAGCCTTTGCAGCAGCAGCAGCACATTACTACTTGTCTTCAGAATTGTCCACATGACGATGAAGCTGCTCAGTCATTATGTAACCGCACACGCACACACAGCAGATCACAGCAGCGTCACTGCTTGTTGTCTCGGGACGGTCGTCTCCGCTTGCTCAGTACAGGACCAGGAAGTTCACAGTGCTCTGTGGAGGAGATAGGTGAGCTTTGTGAAAGACGAAGCAGATAGGCAAGTCTTACCTTTGGACTTACATGACCGTGTGGATCGTTTACCAGAATCAGAGATTGGGGCAGCAGTGTCCTCATCCACTTTATCCTCAGTTTTCACAGCGGTTGGGGCAGCAGCTTTAGGTCCTTTGCTGGCAGTGGACCCATGTGGCACCCTGTTGTTGAGTTCTGTGAGAAAAAATGATCAGTTAGAAGGTTTGGTCTAAAATTTATTACAAACCTTCATGGCCTTTTGCTTGGTCAGCCTTCTGGGGGCCTGTCTTGGCCTTGGAAGTTGCATCTTTGTTGGTTGCCTTCTTGGCCCTGGTAGACATGGGTTTGTCATCAGTCGCATTCGTTGCAGGATCTTTGCTCTGTGCAGCCACTCGCGCCTTCAGCTCGCTAAGAGCAATGTCGTCATCACTAGAGGATGTCAGGGTGCCTTTCTCAGTCTCTTCAGAGAGCACAAGTTTGCGCTTGCTTCCTCTTGTGGTCTTGACAGAAGAAGGCTCTTCCGGTGGGACATCATGTATGACCTGTTTACGGCCACTGCTTCGAGTGGCCATGCGGCCAGAGCTAGGAGCAGGCGAGAGTGAACGGTCAGAGCTGCCACCGCGTGTGGAGTGCATCCTGCTTTCAGTCGGAGTTGGGATTCGCGTGTCTTCAATCATATCATTGGGGCGCGTCCTCACAGGGGTTACAATCTCATGACTGATGCTGCAGGAACTCTTTTGTGATTCTGTGGAATCGCGACTCTTTCTGCGACTGACTCGAGCTGCTGATGGCTTTAGTGTCACCTCCTCAGGCTCTGCACTGCCTGCTGGTTTGCAGGCTGTTTTAGCTGCTTTTGACATTAGCTCTTCTTTGGCCTCGACCTTGGCCACCTTTGCCTTTGGAGCACCATCCTGGGCTGAAGAGGCAGCATCAGTAGATGACCCTGACAATTTCCGCTTGCTTGCACGCTGCTTTTGGGCCTCTTCTGGTTTCAGCTCCACCTTCAGGTCCTCTGCTGCTGCAGGAGGATTTTCCTCCTGAACAGGGCGGCTGTCCTTTTGAGAAACATCCACTTTGACTTCGCCCTCCTCTTTGCTGTCTGGCTTCAGCACCATGACCTTGCGCACAGGAGACAGCTGTTGCAATCCAGGACTCATAATCCGTGGGCTCACAATGGGAACACCCGCAGCACCAGCACCTGAAGGAGGCCGTGCACTGTATGAATGCTCACTGACGAACGATGAGTCACTGCTGGAGGGAGACGGCAGGTCCTGTTGCTTCACCTCTGCCTCTGGGTTGGTGGCCACAGTCAACATGCTTGTAACTGGAGTGTCTGCCAGGACACATTGAGGAACTGGGGCTGCAGCAGGGCTGGTCGCATGAGCGTCATATGAGAGCTTGCGATGGGAGCAGGGTGGTGACTTCTGTACATTGACCTTGGGAGCAGCAGCTGAAGAATAGGGTCCGATGGCATTCACAGATGAATTGATGGGCACCATGCGGCTGTAGTCAGGTGAGGTAGGTGGGGTGACGTCCAAGGGCAGCGATTTCATCACCTTCTGTACACTCTCCGTTAAGTTGTGAGGGAATCCAGGAGAGGTGATTGGATGTGCTGAGTTTACCACAACCGTTGGGGTGCTAAGAGACTTCTGCACAAAGTTTGATAAGTGAAGGCTGGAGTGATTGGGTAATTCAATCGCGGACGTGACAGTGATGGTATGGGTTTTGATGCTGGACTTCTGCACTTTGTACTTCGAGTGCTGAGGCTGCATAGCCGGGAGATTCATGAGGGAGAGCTCTGAGGGGCATAGCGCCATCATGGGAGGAGCGGCCAGAGCTGCCTCTGTCATGCCCAGCTCAGCCTTTACGTCCATATCAGCAGTGACATACGCTCTTTGCATGCCAGCCATCAGCTGACCTCCAGGCAATTTGCCCAGCAGAGGAGCTTCATTGTTGATCTTGTGTGAGGCGTACAGCATGGCTTTCTGTGTCAGAGCAGCGTCAGTCTCGATCTTCAAGGTGCTTTCCTGCTCTCCATTGTTTGCTTTGGATGCTTTCTGACACTTGACTTTCTTCATGTCTGGCGTAGTCACCATTTCAACACTCTCAATCTCCAGCTCTCTGTCCTGCAGGGGCTTCATGATCGAGATGCCTTTTGATGCATTCGCAGGAGCCTTGGAATCGGTGGCATCAGAGCAATTAGGAGGAGGAGCATGGTCATTGTGACAGTCATTAGGTGCCTCGTGATTGTGGGATGGAGGAGAGCCATGGGAATTCACATCATTGGCCAGCTTCTCATTGTCACTAAGACCATCAGCATCTTGCTTTGTCGCATCCCTGATAAGTAGGGGAGCGCAAGGCTTTGAGACAGCAGGTTCTTTGATGGTGTCTGCTTTGAAGGAGTCTTGCTTCTGCTGTGTGATGACAGCATCAGGAGAAGAGGGCTTCGGGTGCCACGCTTTCTGAGGAGCAGGAAGAGCAAAGCCGTCTATGGCCGCAGCATTAGGGCTGTTGCTGGAGGCGTGCTGCTGCTTCTGTGGTGCTGGCTGCGTGGGTGGGGGGTCCATGCTGGTCTTGTGAAATTTTGCAAAGTTGCTCAGCGCCTGACTGAAGTGGCCCTGTGAAGCGGCCAGCTCTGCGGCCTTTGTGCTAGCTGCAGTGTCCGGGGGAATGACAGTGCAAATAGGCGAAGACGACTGCACACTGGATACAGTTGAAGTCGCGAGGCTGTTGGCTTGCGTCACAATCAGAGGAAGACCCAGGACTGGGGAGATGCTCATGACGGGTTGTGATGAAGACACTGCGTCGGTCGTGCAGACACTGCTGACAAGAGGAGAAGCCGCTTTGGGGGGGCATGCGTCTTCTGTGTATGGGGTGTGGCTCTTGATCGGCGACTCTTCGTCTTCTTTGCCCGTGGCAGGAAGGCTTGGGGGCACGAGATCCCCCGGTGGCAAAACATCTTCGGTGTCTTTAGGGCCATTATCAGTCGGTGATGGTTGCGGAGCTAAGTCTGCAGGAGCTGCAAAAAGACAGACAGAGCAGGGTTAGCTGAGCTGCCGATTTATGAGCAATGCACGCACAATGCGGCAGCAGGATAGGGAAAAAAATAGGGTTGACAGGACGAAAACAAATCGATCAAGCAGCTCGACAGAATGGCAGAAGGCACACGACAGCTGCTATTTATAGAACTATAGAATCCCAGTCGATGCTGTTATGCTTAATGCTTGCTATTATAAATGGTATGCGGAGAAATATAATTCGTGAATTAATCTCGGATTCTATGGCAACGAAGACAAGTGTGTGTGTGTGTGTGGGGAAGGGGGGGGGCGATTGGCAATCACCGTGCAGCCGGCGATGTGGCTGCAATGAGCAACCCCACGTGTAGATCTGCAGCGCACGCGAAGGGGGAGGGAGCCACAGACCACAGAGCAAGGGGAGGGGGGTGGGCGAACGGGCCTCAAAAGGAGGAGAGAAAAAAAACCCCACCGTTTATCACAGCGGAACGCGTCAACGGAGCAAGAAAAATGCCGAAATCATTACAAGCCGGCAATCAGGGAAGCCTCGCTAAATCAGGGCATTCTGCGTTTACAGTATCATTTAATCTCCCGGGGCCCGCGGGGGCTCAAGGGAATCGCACGAATGGCACCATGGATCAACCAACGATATCATTTGCACGCCGCATGCACAATTTAATGTACCATCACTGTACATTGCAGAACTTCTGTGAATTGCGATTTTGCGATAAGCACTCATATCGAATGTTGGACGACCTCTGATGGGTTAACATCCATCACCAACACGTGCAAAGCATGATCGCACGCACGATCGACTATCGATCGCTCATCAAACTGATCAGTATTCCCAACCCGAGCCATGACACAGCGAAATTCGATTTCCCGTAACTTTTCGAAAGTAAATTATTCGCAGGCAAAATGCATGAAGCGGACGAGCACAGCGGCAGCAGCTGCGATTGGAATTCCGAGGGGACGTGGCGAGGATCGTAAATCGAGCGCTGTCCACCGGAGCATTATACGGCAGCACACGCGGTGGCGGCGGAGAACGGCGATCCATCGACAAGCGAAGGCCAGTTAGCGAAGAATGCTCGGAACTTTCACGCTGCGCTGAACGGAGGCGCAGCAGTACCGCTGGTACGGCACCGGCAGGCAAAGGGTTAACGCCGAAGCCAGCGCGCAAGGGGTTAACCCAGAAGAGCCAGGCAGCACGCGCAGGAATAGATCAATATTCGCAGGCACGGCGGCCATGACGCGGCAGCAGTCAACAAGTGGCCGGCCAGCAGCAGCAGCAGCAGCAGCAGCAGCGGAACCGAATTGCTTGTTCGGAGTGTGAAGCGGAGGGACACGCCCCCAGCCAACCAGCATGATCACACGACGCCGATGCATCGATTACGTGCGACCATCGCACGCTTACGCCGTTCGCGCGCTTTCAGCGATAGGCTCTGTCCGACTGCTTGAATAATCGTCGATTAGGCTGGTCGACATAGATTTATCAGCAACCGAAGTGAACGCATTTTTCCTGCTCTTCTGACAACCCAGATGTCAGAACCGAACCGAAGAGGCCTTGTCAAGCGAGATCAGAAGGATTTGGCTGTTCTTGGCACGCAGCCAACAATCGGTCACCTTCAACCCGTGACCCCATTCGGCGCAGATATCGCGCCGCTGATTGGTTGGAGCGAAAAAAGTTCTTGACAACAAAGTAGTACATGCAAGGCTATCGACGTTGAGCGTGCCTCGAATGTCAACAACGATCCCAATTAACGCCCACGGTTCCGTGTAATTAAGACAGTCGAGTAGCACCGGCAGATCGAACGCGCAGGGCCCCGAGATGCAGGCCGAGAGGGCAAGGCGGTCGACCCGTATGGCGGACGACGCACGGGAAGCGTAAAAATAGCGCGCGATACGACTGCAGATAAGCAAACTGATTACATGCCCCCAAAAAGCGCACACACTAAAAAAGCCATGCATACAGACCGCATCACGCCGAAATCATGTCACATAATTCAACAAACTATACTTGTGATAAAGAGCGCTCACCTTTCGACTTGCAATCTGCGGCTCGAGAGGTATCCGGCGCAACTCCGACGGCGTCAGCAACGTTGCCAGGCGTCGTCTGCATGGTTACGGCGGCCACAGAGTTCTTGTTGGCGTCAACGTTGATTTCATTCGGCTTCACCGACGGCAGAAAGTCGTGGTCGTCACTGCACTGGCCGTCCACCTGCAGCTTGCACGCGTCAATTTTATCGTGCGCCGCAATGCCGTTGACCATGGGAGGCGGGTGGACGACCTTGCTGTCGATGCCTCGTCGCTTCAGGTCCGAGGAAGCTGAAGGCACGCCTTTCGAGAGGAAACCGACGTCGTTTTGGTGCATGGCGGCGTTCTTTGGGTCGAGCATGTTGAGCACCTTGCTGTTGTTGAGGTGCAGTTCCCTGGGGGGGCTTTCGAGGGCATAGCCAACCACCATGACATTCTGGTTGTCAGCCGAGGGCAGGCTGTCTTCCTTCTTGCTCTGTTTGCGGGTCGCCCTCTCGTGCGTGGTGTCCGCGGCCGGGAGCAGCACGCGGTCGCCGCCGTTGACGGGCGAGTGGCGCATGTTGTCCGGACTGCCGGTCGTTTGCGAGAGCGTACTGCCGTGCTCGTCGAACGAGTGGTTGCTCAACTCAGAGTCGTGGTTTATGTGCCCGATGCCATCCGTCTTATTCGCCGTTTGGCTGGCGATCCCGGAGTCGCTTCCCGAACCAGGGCTCTCTTCCTCGGCTGACGCGGAAGCACCGTTGCTGCGGATCACAGGTTCGGCCTCGACCGCACTCAAGCAATCGGCGCCAAGCTGCTTCGTCAGTTTGCCAGATGCCTGAGGAATGACCTCGTGAAGGCTCTTGTGCGCCTCGGTCGGAGGGCTGCTGGTGGCGTGATTGCAGTCCGTCTGCTGGAGGGGAGGAGGGCCGGGTGTTGCGTCACCAGAGGCAGGCACGCCATCACATGGGGGCGCTCTGTCCGCGGGGGATTCAGGGGCTGATGGGGAGGCATGGGGAGGCGCTGCGTTAGTGCTCGCCCGCTCAGAGTCAGGCGCAGCAGAGGCTCGAGGTACATCCACGGCCTGTGCGACCAGTTGCACAGGAAGCCCTGCGCTCTGAGGCCGACCGTTATCCGTGGGTAGGTGCTGAGCACTGTTGCTGCCTGAGGTGGATGGGTTACTGCGCACACAAGGAGTCACTGTAGCTGTTTGATGAGGGTTGAGAGCGTAATGCACAGGATGACTAGATGCTGCCCCGGGAACTACTCCAACGCGTTGCACGCAATCCGTCGGATTTGGCGCACTGGTTGACATAACGACGTCAGCTGCGGATCGCGCCAGCTGCGACGGCAACGACACAGCCGCCGCAGCCGCTTCAGTTACAGCATTTGATGTTGAAACACTGGACGTGGATACCACAGACACAGCGGATGAGGAGGAGGAAGATGATTGCACAAGAGCACTCGATGAGGTCACGCTGCATGACGCCACAGTGTTCGGCTGCACACAGTTCAAAGGGGAAGCCACCGCCGCAGGGGAAGCAGCAGTGGACGAAGGAGGAGGCGATGACGTCGCAGTGGGCAGCGGAGGCCCCGTGACCAATGGCACAGGCGGTCTCTGGGGAAGCAGAGGCAAGCCTGGTGCGCCCACTGACGATGGGAAGGGAGGAGGGGGCGCCATGTGGTGTTGCTGCGACGACGGCATGATCTGCGGCGGCGCATGGCTAGGGTAGGACACACTTGAAGGAGAGCATACAGAAGGCTGATGAGGTGGGGTGGGGGCAGGAGCAAAGGACGCCGGCACAGAGGTGTACGCGTGCGCACAAGTAGGCACCCCTGCACCGCTGGTGGTCATGGAAGAAGCGGAGAACGGGGGCATGACTGGCTGACCGCTGACCAGCACCCCTGCAGAGGAAGAAGTCGGCAGCGGCACCGATGATGTCGTTGCTGGGTTCAAGTGATTGAAAGGTGAAGGGGAAGTCAAGGGACTGTTAATCAGATGGAGGGATTTCACAGAAGTGTCCATAGGTACCCTGCCAGCGGCATGGTAGTTGCCAACAGAGGGACTAGATGCCTGGAGGTGATGCTGCTGCTGCTGCTGCTGCTGCTGAGGTGTATGAAGGTGCGAGACCCCTGTCGTCACCGGCTGATTGTGCAAGGCCACAAGAGGGTTGACTGGCGGGTGCAGATGTACCAACGGGTGCGGCGCTTTTTCGGCACCATCCTCAGAAGGACGCGACAGAGAGAGCACACTGTCATCACTAGTATCCATCAGTTCCAACTGACCCGTGTAAGGATTGATGATCTGCTGAAGACCAGCACTCGGGTGTTTGCTGGCAGAAGATAACACAGGAGATTTGCCCCTTTGCACAGCGGGGCTCCTTATCATGGAGGGATTATTGTGGACCACAGCACCATGAGGCATTGTCACGTTGTCAACATGCTCTGGAAGAGATAACGGAAAGCTCACAGGGGTGGCACCAGATGCAGCAGCCATCATGTGGGGGGGCGGCCGCGGATGGTGCTGACCCTGGGGGGGCACAGGGGCCATCGGCCTCATTGGCATGTCTGCCGCTGCCGACGACAACGGCACAGCCTGGGGTCCATAGTCCTGAGGGGGACCACTCAAAGGTGGTACTCTGTCCTGAGCAGCTGCAGCCACAGCAGACAGTGCTGCAGAAGCCGTGTGTTGCAAAGGGCCAGGTTGGCCGGGGTGAGGCTGGGGTGGCTGCTGCTGTTGCAGATGCGGCTGCTGCTGCTGCTGCGGCTGAGGCTGCTGCTGCTGCTGCTGAGGAGGTTGCTGGCCAAGCATGGCTGAGGGGTCCATGCCAGGCGGCCTAACAGCAGTGCACTCAACTTTGGGCTTGCGAGGCCGCCGTTTCTTCTTCGTAGGGGGCATGACCCCCATGAAGGCTTCATAAGCCTCAGGTGGAAGCCCTTTCTGCTGCTGAAGCTGCTGGAGTTGTTGTTGCTGCTGCTTCTGCTGCTGCATGAGGCTATTCAAGTGGCCCCCTACTTCACTTTGCAGCAGGTTGACCAACAGTGGGCTGGATGATGTGATGTCTTTGTTAGCAACAGTCCTCTGAATATTGTTCACAGCATTGCCACTATGCGGTAGGCTCACAGCAAAGTTTGTAGCATTGCGTATTCCAGGTGAACCAGAACTGGTTATGGAAGGTGGGGGTGTGGGGTAGTTGGGGCTGATGGCATCTGGTTTTCCCTGAATGAAGTGACTGGTCATGCCCGGAGGCTGGTATGCAGGAGGACTGACACCTGGCAAATGGGGAGCACTGGATGACACCATGGCAGCAACAGCCGCAGCACTGTGAGCAGGGCTCCGTGAGGGAGAGGCCATGTGGAAGTGGTGGGCGGCATCTGGGGGCATGCCAGAATGCATCCCTGATGCTAAGCCCTCTGGTCGATGCATGGGGCCCATGAAAGTCTTTGGGTGGGGCCCAAGATGTTGCTGATGGCCAGCACGAAGAGACTCCAAAAAAGCACTGCCATCAGGTGCCTGTGGATGTTGCGGCTGCTGCTGCTGTTGCTGTTGTTGTTGCTGTTGCTGTAGGTGTTGTTGCTGACTGAGGTACTCAGCAATATTCCTACTCGTTTTCTCAACATGCTTTGGTGCGCCTGGGTAATCATCCTCACTTTGCATATTATCAAAGACTGAAGATGTCTTGTTGCTTGGACCTGCGACTGATGAAGAGGAAGGGGAGAGCAGGGTTGCGCTGGCAGGAGGCCCATTAGTCCTGAACACAACCTCAGTTGTCTCATTGTTCTTGCCAGCGATGGTCAGCGAGATAGAGCGGTCACCCTGCACCTGGACAGCCAGGATGCCCAGCTGCCGCAGGGTCTGGTCTCCTTGTTCTGCTAACAGCTTCAAGCGCAGGGCTGCCTCTTTGGGTATGTTGAATGTGACACGTACGCTGTTCCAGGGCTCCACCTTCTTCACAATCAGCTTGCGCTGACCTACAATAAAGCAGCATCAACCACATGTTGCGGAATAAGCAATTAAGGTTTACCAGAAACGATGAGCTCCTGCAGCTTCCGCTTCAAGTCGGTCAGCTGCTGTTCATGGAACTCCGGGTCGTAGAAGTCACCCTCACAGGTCACCACAGTTTCAATGTAGTCTTCCATCTGTGGACCCATGGTGAGGGGCTCCATAACCTGCGAAAGAAGAGCAAACACATGACAGAAGGCCGAATCAAGAATCTCAGGCAGCATCAAATCATTCAAATTGAGAATGTACATAGGTCATGGGAGGGGACTTGATGACAGGAACATGGTCATGCTCATGAAAGATACATCAAAATCAGACTGATCAATCTCCATCATTCCTCATTTACACTCATTAACATTTCAACAGAAACGTAGTGAGGGATTTTTACTTCCATATAATGACTATGAATCTATGATAATGAATTAATGATAAACATTTTCTATGCAGCCTCTAATAAATATTGATCAAATCCTGAAGCAGAATTAATGAAAATTGAAAAATAGAACAGTATTACATGCCAGCACTAAGCAGTACCGTCCATATTTGTAACCCAGAAGGATCCATGGTTTTAGCATGTGTGTCCTCAGGGATTGAACAAAAACCCTCGTGAGCCAGGGATAAAGGCCATTGTGCATGAGGAAGGCCCATTAGGGAACGACTTCAAGGACAATTAACTACTGACCAAGCATTTCAATCATTCAAGAATAAAAATTCATTGCACCTGAACTTGAATTAGGAATTTTTTAAATACAACTGCAGAAGATTACCGGGGTAACCACTAATAATACGGATAATTAGTTAATTCAGTTATTTACAACATCTCAAAGTCCATCATTTATTCATTTTGAATAATTTCTCACAAAGTCATGAAATTATACATTGTAATGTATGATATCACCAAATTGGAGGAGCCATGACTAAGCATGACTGAATGAGATTTCCATATCCAAAAATGGACTCATCATAGAAGATCGAGGATCAAGAGGTCAAGGGGGATATTTCTATGAAATGCCCAAACATCGACTAAGTTCAAAGAAGAAAGAGCTATCCGAGAAATTATAAAACCATTCATAGATTTCAAGAAAGACAAGCAGCAAAGCAGAATACTAGGATTAGAAACTGAGATATGATGGATCCATGTTCATCGAAGATAAGATCATAGAGCCATAAAAACATATGGCGTTGTGGCGATGGCATTGAATTTCACACTGAAATCCCAAGGGAACAGAAACAAATCACTTCAATTGTTTGCACTCTCTGCTTCAATCAGCATAATCAAATTGCTTCCATCATTTAGATCCAATTCCCTCACATATTTTCACTTTTCATAGAATTTTCAATGATTTACTCATGATTCAAGATACAAGGAGGCAAGTGAATGAAAATAATCAAAATACTACAGCCACACCTTGTTAATCGGGTTTCCTCAGTTCACGTTTTTAGAAACTTGAAAGGCCTGATTATTAATTTTATGATTTTTATCAAACCTGTTCAGAATACTACAAGAATGATTTGTGATCAAGAATCAAGGCTGGCTGAATTGCAATAACGCCAGATTAACAGGGTCTGTGACTTTAGATGATGTAATGATGTTTCGATTGGCTAATGACTATTATCAAAATGATAATGAACTTGATCCATTATACAGTACTTCTTATTAGTTATAAACCTTATACAGCTTACTATGCTTGGGATAAGAGTTCTTTTTAAGGTATTGATGAATACCAGTTACCATTCATAATGCAACATGAAACTTTTTGCTAACTTGGCCAGATGGCCCCAGCAACACCTCAGCACCATGTGGCAGATTTCAAAACCATGGCAGAAATCTTGGGAGGGTTCATAACTTCATATCTCTTTCTTTAGTATGAAAAACAGGTCAAAATATAAATTAATAATTGGAAGGATCTATTAGAACTTTCCTTTCATGATTGTGGCATTACAAGGTACATCGTGTTGACCTTTGAATCTGAATTGAAATACAATTAGGGTATTATCAATAAAAAAACTAACAATAGATTTGTTCAATCATTTCCATGAAATGCTATGTCGCGTCACTTGTTTTCGTCTTAACATAACTAACATGGGCACTATTTTTGCATAGTGGGCACAGTGATATAATGGAACAATTTTAAAGTGAAATGTCTTGAAAAAATTAAAATTGACATTTTCAGTATAGAAATATTTCAGTACAACTGCACCACTATATAAGTCAGTATACCCATATTGGTATATTAGTTCACATGCTTTATGCCTTTATCCATACAAAAGATTATCAAATTTATGGAAGTTTTGAATCTACAGTAGAACTCTTTTTTTTTTCTTCACAGGATTGAAACAAAATTGTGACACAGGTATAAATTTTATATCCTGGTAAATCTAGTTATTATGCAAAATCCAATTTTCTGTTTCAGCACTATGTGTACAGCAAAAAAAAAAAAAACCCCTGGTCTGTATTTAGTGCAAAAACCAAGTCAGAAATATGCGATCGACGGTTTTCAATAAAACCGATGTTAACCCTTTGTATGGGTAACTTGACCTCAATGGGAAGAGCTGATAAATTTATATCCTTAATTAAGCAATGCCAAATGAGGTTTGCAGCCACATAATATGTGTATGAGTAAAATCAGTTAATAGTTTAATAGTTAATACCAAAAAGACCACACAATTGAAATGCCATGCTAAGAGAAAACAATTACATCTGAATAATAGATCTATATAAATAAACACTGAATGGGATGGTGACGACTGTCCACAGACAAAAGATTCAAGATTAGAATCAAAGAACAAACTGAAGATAATGAAATGACCTAAGAGAGCAAAAGTGTATAATGAGGGAGTTTTAATGTCATGCTAGCATGTGATCTTCCTATGTTCCTGATATCTCCACAATGCCCTCCCATCAATTTACACAGATTCAATGATCAGATTTTACATGAGAAACAACTCGTTGGCTGGAAATTCATCAGCAGTTTTCCTGCATATGAGGCATGATTGCTTCATGTTCACACATGAAAATATTGCATGCTCAGAGCGACAGATGATGAAACAAAACCAACATGGGCACAATTTTTGAAAAATTTGAAAATACTGTAAAACAGCAAATTTTCACAGCGCTAAACTTTTGCAGTTGCACCTATCAAATGGGAAGATTTTTCGTGCATGAAAAGTTTGCGGTCGTGAGTATGTATGTTATATGTGGTCATGGGCTGGCGAAAGTTCACGCATGAAATTTTGCTTAAATTGGGGCATGTGTGTGGAAATGTTCGCTGTGTTTGGGGTCACCCGCAGTTGCCCGCGAGCGTTAACACAGCAAACATCTCCTGTCCGCGAAATTTTGCTGTTCTACAATAGAAAAGTGGTTGTCAAATGGAAATTAAAAAATTTAACATTCCAGCTATTTATTGGCAGCAGTCAAAAAATTTAAACTAAATACTATAGCTAATCAAAAATGGAACATTAAAGAAAAATGCCTGAAAAGTTATGTACTGATATAATTGTATCTCCTCAATATCATAAATGTGTCAGCACGCCCCAATTCAACCACAACAATTCTGGAAACTAGAAATGTCTAAAATAGATTAATCATTCAGTTTAGGTTGGAATAATTATTGTGAGATTTAATCCCCATGGAAATTCCCTTTTTTGAGGGAGACATTTGACCTTGAGGAAGAAATTGGGGTCAGAACAGAATTGTATCATTAAAATTAATACTAACTTTATTTCATGAGCAAGCAACTTGACATTATACCATTCATGATTGGCAGTATAACATGAGAAGCTTAACTGTAAGACTAGAAGAAAATATGTTTAGTATTGATGAAAAATCAATAGTAGCTTTGAATTTGTGATGATATTGACAGACCGGTATATTGCCAGATGAAGAGCAAATAGCTCATTATCAGGACTAATTATTGAATACTTCAAGAAATGTCCAAGTCTAATTAACTATTCAAGTGTGGCAACTGCGCCTATATAAAATTTCCTGTAAATGACTATTCAAGCAGGCACCATGAACAGTGCAAGTTCCAAGCACTGCAACACATCTTGCTCCATATTTATGAAGAACAAGCATGACTGCACACTCCTAGAGGAAGTAGCAGTGAATGTCTGCAGAATAAATGTTGGATAATTGATAATACAGAAAAATTTTCAGGAAAATTATTCAGCAGAAAGCAATAATCAAAAACTTCAAAATGTATGTCACTGACCCAGGCAATCAAAGGGAATCAAGATCATTTAGAGCACAGATCCACATGATGTAGACCCCAGACTTGATTGAATGAAAATTTAGATGATTGACCAAGAGAGAGTAGTCCATGAATCGTGAGTCAATCAGGATTATAGATATGCTGATCTTGTTTGAGGAAGTTACTATGGCCAGTATGGGTTGTATGGCAGTAGACATGGTCTGAGTAGTTTGGGATGGCCCATCATCAGATTGCTGCCATACATCATGACATTGACATTGCTCAGCTCATGCGCTACTTATTAACTTGCTAATTATTTACTAAACTACTTGACACTGGAGAGAAGGGTCTGGGCCAGTGAGCAGTGTCAGTCAGCCAGTGCCTGGCAACTTCCAAGTTTGAAGATGAAGGTGGTTTGGCATTAGTGAATGGTGAATGGCCAGATAAGCTTAGCTACATTAATGATAAAGCTAAAGAGAAGATTCGCAATTATCTTGAAAAAGTTCCCGGTGGGACATTTTCGTCGAACGTTAGGGGTGAATGCCAGCGATCATGAGCGATGGCAACGGTTTTTGAAGCGGCGAACGGAACAAGCCACCATTTTGATAGCAGCAACCTCGGAATGGAACTGAAGTTTCGATGCTTTTTCGGCTTGCAAAAAAATTACCAAAACGCCATGAAATAAGTTAAACAGTAATAGAATTGTTTCATGAGGTTGAGGAGAGGACATATTATAATTTTCATTAATATTTCTGGGCAAATTCATGAGCATTTGAGTGTAATCTACACCAAGTTTTAACTCGTTTCGTGGCGTTGTCAGCCTAGCGTGGGGTGAGTTAAGGCCGGAATATTGGGCCTTAACACCAACCCACTGATAAGATAATGATTTGTATGGGAAGATTAATTATCCATTGTTGTAATTCGGCCAGTCACTGGTGTCATCTCTCACCTATGATGGAAAACTATCCTTTTAATTTCAACCTCATGAGGAACGCCATGGAACAATAACACGAAGCCGCCATTTGCAATGCTCACTCTGCGCCTGCGCAGCGCACCAGAGCATGTCGGGAAGGTTGATCCTCACCGCTAGGGGGCGCACGCTGGTTTTGTTTATTTCACTGAAACTTGACATTTGTCCTACGGCTGCGGTGCGCCGCGGTCGAATGGTACAAGCCAACCCACACCCTTATGAACACTTGTTTACCAATAAAGGCAACACACCACATTATCAATTTTCAAAAGACCGATTTTTTTATGGGAAATTGGCGGCATCCACGAATGCCCCTCATTATTATTTCCAAGGAACATGGACAATTTCCAAGATACCTTTCATATTCCCACCACTGATTATTATAAGGAGAAAGTTAGGGCACATGAGAGTGGTTCGTAAATTGTTCGAATGCAAAAGCTTATGACCATTTTGATTGATGCTGGAGGTGAGTCAGCATCGGACGAGTCTATTATTTTTCACACCCCCCGAGCTCTTGACACGAACAACTTACTTCAGAGCGTATCTATTTTCTATCTTATAGATGAATGGAATTACAATTAATACATTTATATTTTCATGCTGTACACAAACCATTTCATCACATATCAAGTCCTTTCAATGCAGAGACTATTACGAAACGAATAATCAACATTACCTGACACCCCTGTTTTAGGCGAAATAATGGAATCCTCCTAGCAGCGCTCATATAACGTCACGGCGCTCATTACATGTTAACCATTTGCGTCCCGCCGCACCTGCAAAGCTGATCCATGATGCTGTTCAATGGTTGGAGTTATGGTGCTAATGGCGCTTGTTCAGTTGTTGAAAATTAATTTCCTTCGTGGATAACGCTCTCAACCGTGATTTCGGATGTCTAGTCGTTGCGAGTGTTTTGCATGATTATTAGAGTATTCAAGTGACTGAAAAATAAATGGCCAAGAAACTGGGAATTTTTATTATGTGTACAAATATTTTGAAGTGGGTCACCGATTGTTCAACATTTAGCAGGTCCCAGAGTTAGGCTCATGTAATATTGTTATTATAAATCCATGTTTATAATCTAGGCATCATAAAATGTACACGTGTGCCCCTGGAAAACACGATAACATGTACATGCGTATACTCATACAGTTTACCCATAATTCCATCGCGCAGCGAATTGCTGAGCCAAATTTTACATCTCAACGCGTACTTAATTTTAGTTTAAATAAGTTCATGATAGATGAGAAATCGGAACTCTACGTTGTTCATGGGGTAATGAACGTAATATCGATGTCGTTTTTCTTCAAAATTGCGTCGGACGACCATCGCTGATGCTGCCCATATACCGTAGGCCTACTAGTAGTCAAATAGTGACTTTCCCGGCGAGCCTGACGGTGCATTTCACGAATGAAAGTCAAATACCAGGCAGGACTCACGTTGGTTGTGATCTCCGGAAGATATACCCATGCGTGTACAGTTTATGCACCCTCCTATCTTTACTCGCGGATTTTGTCCTGTCACGTAGCTTGGTCACAACACGGCACTTCCAGGATTCCGCCAACACTCTTCAAGGCAAAAGATGGTCAAGTGATCACACCTATAATGCACACAGCCATCAATTAATGTTACCCTCACCGTTCCCGCATCGAACATTTCGGTACATATAATTATAATGATGCATTTGTACGTTGAATCTGAACGTTGATCATCACTAGAATGTACATGCAAAGCTATACTCGCCGCCACGGACCTAATGCAGCGACAGCGCAATCGTCGGCAATGACTAGTCTTGTAAATAAAATAAAATCTTATTGTCGATTATTAAATTTACTATGACATCTTCGAGTCGAGATTATTGGTGCAATCGCCATTTGGTTTGATTTATTGAGTTCTATAGAATTAATAGCTGTCTGGCTCTTATTTTGCTCCTCACTTTTGTTGTTCGAGTCGTTGTTGTTGTTCTTCTCACAGGGATGACTTTCAAGTTTCAAGTCGTCTCGCAGCAACAATGGTGTATACATTATTACAGTTAGATGTGGGTCTGTTTACTAGTACGCATGTAACTTATGAATGGAATAGACAGATCCAAACAGTTGACTGAATCTCGAACCGGCGTCTTTGGTTTGGCAGTTTGATAACGTAGCTGTCGCGTTTGATCCTTTCTACAAAGCCAGCCGCCCACACGCAGGTACACCTCACACGCTGGTCGCGGGGATCGAACTCACGCGCTGAGCAGTGCTCTCGCGTCTTGCTTGCTCAAACGGAAGCGAAATAATTCACCTTCTGACGATCGACTGAACTACTTCATTTGTATCAGTGATTACGTTGTACAGCCAGTTATTGAATATGCGGTAAATTGACTGAAATGAGCGGAATTTGCGCCCAGCGGCGCTAATTATCATACCCACGGCTTATCCTGTGCCAATCACCACGGATTGTTGCATTTATTGGTGGTCGTTTGGTGAATTCATAAAATTGACAATTCAGCATTATCCTTGGTTTAGATTTGCTCGATGTCAATGTTACTTACGTCATGTGCAGTACGCACTTGCTAATATAGGTAGGTTGGTACAAAAGTCTATATCCCGACACGAATGACCTGTCACCCAGAAACCCCTATTGTTCTCATGTGACACCGTCAGAACACGACATCATTCGATCATTTGCAATTGAGTTATAGATATACATGTACACGTACTAATTAAGGCACAGGTTTTGGCAGGAAGTTGACATTTTGGCATGGCGCTCACCGAAATATTTCCAATAACTGAGTTTGGCTTCATATCACCAGAACACAGTCCATTGAACGTATAAATAGTACATAACAGGTATACGGAGCAGGCGTTATGGGGAAGCCTATGTTGCGCATATTGGTGGGGCTTCTTAATAGTTCTCAGGAAAAATTTAAGTGCAAAAAGTTAAAAATTATTAATATTTACACGTTTGTTTGTTTGTTTGTTGTTGTTGTTGTTGTTTTTTTTTTTTTTTTTTTTTTTTTTTTTTTTCCCCACCCTTTTTGTTTTCATTTTATTGGTTCAATTGAAAACTTGAACTATGAAAATGCATGTACTAGTATGTTCTTTTCTCTGTTTCTTGCTTTTTCATGAATTCATGGACCGAAGATGAACTAGGCATGATGAATTTCAACATCAGTTTTAACTTTATTCTGTTCTGTTCACACGCTCACAAATTGTTGTAATCAAAGATCAATTCGGTGCACATAGGCTTTTGGGCATACATAATCGGGTTTTATGGCTCCACCCAAACCAATCGGATGATACGGGCGCCAGAACAGAAGGTGTTACGCAGTTGGGCGGCACCGCAGAGTCACCGAAGAATTACAATTATAACGAATTATAACAATTATAATTCACAATCATAACGCCCGTGGCCTGATCGGGTCTCGAAGCCGGGACCTCGACCCCCACGGCCGGCATATAGGATTGCAGTCAGCCGGTCAAAACGACTGATCTATTCGGTGCATTGGCTTTCGGGCCTACTCACTATTTTGTAACGCTGTATATATTTCTGTTCATTTGTATTTATAATTTGTATATGATATCTTTTGATTTGTTGCTATAAATAGTGTTCTTCTTACTCTTCCCAGACTGCGTTCCTCTCCTGGTGAGTCTCCTCAGTCTTCAACCGCCAACCTGTGGCTTAAGTTGCTAAATCAATTGCTATCCACTTACTCTCGAGTCTCGACACACGTCTAAATGCATACTTCGTGTAACAGCTCGGTTCATTGCAGAACGGGCCGCATTACCTGAAGTCCAACTCTGGACTTTCACTTTGTTGTACTGTAAGAGAGCGTAGAGCACATACTGAAAACTCAATCCCATGGTGGCTTTGTGAACATGTAAAATTGTATTTTCCATAACTGTTCATCATGCCAATTATTACCCCAGGTAACATGCTACATGTACAGCGAATGATTGAGAGAGCCTCATTGTAAACTCAATAACATCAAATCAGAGAATAAACATGAAAGCCGGGCTCAATCTCACAATCATTAATCTTACTCTTTCCAATAATCAGTTAATTACTAACCAATGCCATTGCAATTTTCCAGTTGTGCATCTTTTATGGAAGATGCACAATGACAATTCATGTTGCATCTTCCATAATTCACCAACTGTTGAAAGCTAAATTTCATGGTTGTGCACTGATGATAAAAATCGCACTTAACATTCGTGATCAAGAGCATATAATTTTAAACTTGGAATCTAGGTCAGAGTAACCACATAAAATCGTAGTTTATCCATTGCTGGGTGAACAAACCAAAGTTTGGGCCATAGATTGAAAACTTTTTTTTTTTTTTAATTATGCAAATTATTTTATAAACAATCGGGAGTCTAAATGTATTTTACATGGTTTTATTATCATTAACACAAATTGGCGGTACATACAGACAGAAAGAAAAGAATCCTCCCTCTTTTAGAAATGAAATTTCAAATCCGAAGATGATGAAAAATAAAAACCCAAAAATCTATTATTATGGAGCGTACAAGAATGGCAAAAAAAAAAAAAAAAAAAAAGAGAGAACAAGATATTATAACGAAATAGAAGGAATCAAGATATTGGAAAAATATCAGTTACCACCAACGCGGATAAAAAAAAAATTAATAGAAGAATGAAAGGGACAGGATTCAGGCTTCTTCCACACCAGCAGGCTCTTCCTCCTCACTTTCCTCATCAGATTCCCCTTCACTGTCCTCCTGGCTGTCATCACCGCTGATTTCCCTGTTTGCTTCTTCCAATTTCTCCAACTGTTTGGCCAACTCAAGTTCATCAGAATCAGAGACAACTTTCGGCTGAAGAAATCATGAAAATGCAGCATATTCCCAGTGATATGTTTATTCTTCTCAAAACTTACCGCCATTTTGATATTGAAGACCCCATCAGCCGCTTCTATTGATGTCTTGATCTTATCGAGAACTTCTTGCATCTTTTCCAAACCTTCAATCCTCTCCAAGGTTTGCGTGGTGACCACGTAGAGCGGTGGAGCGATCAGGTTGATCTTGATTGGCATGTCTTCAGTGGAGCAGTCCAAACCGGCCGTCAGAGATGCCTTCACCGCGTCCACTCCCTCATAGCCGTAACACGCAACTTCAATATCTTGAGAGGATAAAAATTATAATCAGCATCATACTTGTACTTCAGTGTGAGAAATATCAGTATAATCTAAGGCTGGGCGAATAGAGAAATAACCCATCAGTATAATCTAAGGCTGGGCGAATAGAGAAATAACCCGCCAGTATAATCTAAGGCTGGGCGAATAGAGAAATAACCCGAGTAACGATTATATAGAACAAATGTGAACTTCTGACCTTTCTTCACTCTTGCCTGCTGATCAATTTCATCAAATGGCTCTAATCATAGTACACAAAGTAATTCTTATCCCCATGGCAACAGAACTATTGCTGAAAATATTCCCTAAATTATTGACTTGTAGTGAACTTTCAAGTGTGCATGTAATAGTATTTAATCTGTCGACATCGCGACACAAGTTTCAGCAGCAACTTTCTACAAAGGCTACTAATGCATTCCAACCAATTCCAACCAATTAGTCACCGTTCAGAGTGAAGGCGCGTGATGTATTATCAGTTTATCACTTGGTATCAGTTGGTGAACAGAGCATTGTTTTGGTTTAATGATATTGGAACTGATGCTTTATGTGGATAGACGGGAAGGGGGAATGCTGAGAAGTTTGTTTTAATTCACTGTAATTGACATGGGCTCTGATGATGTTTGTTCAGTCAACTTGCGTTGCACACTATTTGGGTTAAAAAAACAAAAAGAAGCTTCGGTGGTACCCTACTTATCGCCGAATAACGAATAAAGAACACAAATATTCGCCCAGCTTTAGTATAATCACAAAAAAAGATATTTTTACAAAGTTAATAATTCAGTGGCTTAGAGTGGCCTGCAGGGCAGCAACTGACCTGATCGGATCTTGACCGCTTGAGGTGTGAGTCGCCGCCTGATGTTAGACAGAAGGACATGGTGCGTTCTCTCATCCAGATTCAACTCATCTAATACTTCTGGATTCCTGTGAAGAATAATTCAATTGGTCATCATCGGCATAAGAAGCAAACAACTTACGTGACAGCATGCTTAAAGGCCTCGTAAGATGCACCAGCCTTTCCATATTTTTTGTCAAAGTACCAGGCGGTCTTTCTGTACAGCTCTTCCAGCTGCTCGTCTGAATCAAATTTCATGAGTTCTCCAACATGGCGAAGAATGCTGTTCACCTGGGAAATTGATAAAATTTAACAAAGCTGAAGATTGTGCAAATTGAGTTAAAACTTATTTGTTATTGTTCCATTATCTTGGTAATAAAACCCATAAATCTTCAATAATCAATAAAAAAAGAATCCCAAGATTTGAGACAAAAGGAGAAATATAATATGATCTGTCTAGACATCAAACTTACACATTTTGCTTTGGCAAATTTCTCTTCGCACTTGAGTACTTCTTCAGGGGAAACTCTCCTCTTGGACAAATCAATGTAACCTGTGGAATAAAAGTAATTATCATAACTTCCAGGATTTCCTTCAAGTCAATCACCTTTATCTCTATCCACACGAATGACCACAACACATTCGTTTCTGCCGACCCGGATGAGTTTGTTGATGGAACGAATACGCCTCCTAGACAGCTCACTGAGCAGAATCATGCCCTCAATGTTGTTGTACTCCAACAAGTGAACATACGCTCCCATCTCAGCAATGGAACGCACCGTAACCATGACAACATCCTCAATCTCAGGAAATCTGTGCTCGTAAAAGCGGCAATGCAAAGCCATGATGGCAATTCTGCAACAGAGGAAATCAAGATCTTAGAATCAATAGCTAGCTATTCAAAGAGCGAGCATTACCATGATACATGCTAAGCATAATGAGGATCTACACAACAATTCAAATTAATATTCCGTGTGAAAAAAGGTTTTTGCAGTGAAGTGTGTAAAAGGTGCTCCAAACATTTTCGCGGAGGAGTTGCCATTTAGCGAGCACGTCAAGGTGCATTAAAAATACCCACCCATTTTTCATCTTTTGATCAAATGGCCACGCAGCTAGCCATTAAAAATAAGTATTTCTCCACATATGTTAAATATTTGTATTATGTGGAAAAGATATATACCTGAGCCATCTGTTGCTGCCTTAAAATTTTGTCTTACTGATGATAATTTATAGAGCTGGGCGAATAGTGCTTCAACACAAATAACGGATATCCGTGTTGTTAATATCCGACGGACACGGATATTTATGCCCAAACACGGGAGCATGCATCTGCAGCGTAATGCCCCAGAACCTGACACACGCTGTGCATGCTGAAGCCATGCCCTGCCTGCAGCAATTAAAGACACGCAACCTTGACATGCTGCTGTCACACTTCTTGCTTCTTGTACATTTCTTTAAAAGAAACATTCAGAATAAGTTTCAAAAGGCATCGTACATGCAGTAAACTCGCTTGCTTGTCGATTTCCTGTAAATTTCCACAACTGCACAAGTCACAGATTATAAGCCTAAGATGCAAGCACAGTAATGTGCACTTTGTGCTACATTGTGCACTTTCAACAAACATGATTTGGAAATATACAAATTTAATAACTTCATGAGGCGCAAGTCAGTTCATGGCAATTTTTCTGTAGAAAGTTTGATATAATTCAAATCGCTAAATCGCCAAGTACATGTCCAATCAATTTCAAACATGGTTCAAGGACGAGAAAGTGATGTTATGTAGTACATTATGTAATAATTACGAGGCGTTATGTAATAAGTTGGTGGTAAAAAGTTGGAATCAAATGATTTTAATATAGAACGGAAGGCTGGCCACCGGCAACGGTGAGCGATAATAAGTCCTCGGAGCGAAATCGGTCGAAAATAAGGGAGAATTGTCAACGAATAAAACCAAATGTGGCGCAAAATGAACATACCGATTGAAATAGTCGTGAGTGTATTAATCAATTATGTGAAATATGAAACACTACAGCGGAATTTTGCGATTTTCATAAACACATGGAAAGGTCCTAGATGATGAAAGATTGCTGGCGATCAATACCGTAGGTTGGGTTTAGATAGGTAGAAAAACGTGCGCGCTGTAGCAGTCACGTGAAGGCATTTGTTGCGCTGTCTCGCAAACTCGCTCATCCAGACCTGTCTAGAGCAACAAGGAATAAACACTGTGGCAAGACTTTGTGTGAAATAGGAAATTTTCGTTGCATTAAAATTTTGGTTTCATATTTTATTCCTCATCTGCCAGTATAAAGTACTATCTCAATTGGCCGTGTTATCATGGTGATGACCATTGTCTAACGAGCAGACGACGCCACACCACCAGTTCGGTCGGAGCGGTCAAATGGGTATTACACAATGGGTGATGACATGATAAATTTTATGTCTGGCATCACCCAAATAAAAAAAAAAAAAAAAAAAAAAATACATGATACTTACAAATTGTTAAATTAAGATAAAAAGTTGCCATGTTTTACCGTTTACAACCTACTCATATAATCACATTCATCCAATTATCAAATGCAGCAAAATTAAAGAAAATAGAAACAGATGTTCATACGTATTAAACATTGTGGGCCGTAAGTATCATACGGCCCGCAAATGCGTTGCGTTCACATATGTGTGTGTGATCCGTGAGTGCGGGCCATATTTCTCATTCAAGTTGTAGTTTCTGCACTGACAACACTGGTGATCGCCACTAGAGGAAAACCTAAAATAAAATAAACTATTAAAACAATGCGGTGTTTGACCAGATATAAACAATGGTTAATTGCTTCAGCAGGAGGCTGGGATTGCCTTTGTGCTAGGGGAGGCAGGGAAACGTCCGAGACGTTTTGCTGTTCGTCCCAACTAGAGGGATGAGCACAGATTATATGCAAAACTTGTGGCAGAACTGGACGACCACCCAAATGAATACATATACAGTACTATAATAAGGGGCGGTAATAGAGGGTGGTCGCTTTAAGAATCCCAAATCAGTGAGGGAGTGACTTGCAATTACACTGAGATATGTGTACACTTCTATTTAATCTATTAGGTATCTGTATCTCCCATTCAGGTGCTGCTTGATTGCTCAATTTTCTCAATTCATGCACATTAAATTTGATTATTCTTTTTAACACTATACATTTGTATAGATAGTATCGCACTATATATAATAGAGATAATTATTGCTCATTAATAACTTAATGATCTTAGGTTATAGTTATCAGTTAGTTACCAGTAACTTATTACCCAGTACATACAGCATATATATGCATTAACCCGCGATTTGATGTCCCATCAGTTAAACTTCTACTAGTTTGACTGTAAAACATGGTAAAGTTTAAGAGTAAATCATGGTAAAGTTTAAGAGTAAAACAGATGATGGCGTCTTTGATGAATTATATTGCAGAAAACATCAGTATAAAACCGGGTCAAGAATAAAAAATAATTGACCAATCTATTGCAAATTTCCAAAGTTCATTATTAAAAGCCTAATAATGACTCTTGTCATGGTTTTCTCACATATAAAAAGGCACTGTGGACCCATTCGACCCCGGAGCAAATTGTAATTGGCCAGAATCAGCTAACCGAAGTAAAAATGACCAGCCAGCTGCTTAAGCCACTTCCCTAATCAGATATAACGGCTCAGCATTGTAATCGGCGGCTAGCAGTGGCTTGAAATGGCTAGGTAATGGTTGTTATATCATCCTATATGTATTATGACGTCATTAGTTAACACAAACATTCGCAACTCTTTACACGTGGTACTAGTGGGATAATTTGGATGCTTTTCAAATTCTATGATGTCCTACTCAATTACACTTTCTTGCTTTACTCGAGTTCAAGACATTTAGCACATTTCATAAACTTCCATAGGAATGAATGAATGGGTGGAGTTTTACGGCACTCTGATACTAAAAGTATTATATTAGTGCCTCTAAACTTCCATAGGTTATTTCTACCCATGAACATCATTATTGTTGATTGATGATTATTGCTGATTCTTTTGACTACTAATACCAGTTCTTGGGTTGTGTTTCTGCCTGGTTGGAAGCCAAACTGATGGGGCAGTGGAAATTCTTGACGAACAAGTAATTGTACAATATTTTGTGGACTAGTTTATCCAAGAGAGAAATGGGTCTGTAGTTACAAATGTCTTTTGGAGAACCTTCCTTGAACAATGGCACAACCTGTGCTATTTTCATTTCGCAAGGCACTGTTCTTTCTAAAACGAGAAACTTAAAATGTCTAATTAAGAAGAAATCAGTACCTTAACTAATTGCAAATAAAATAATCAAATTCCACTAATTTTTCAGACCAACAAAAGCAACAAGGATATGAACTGAGTGTCACGAGAGGCCAAGAAATCAGAAAGGAGTAGCTTAACTAATTGCAAATAAAATAATCGAATTCCACTATTTTTTCAGACCAACAAAAACAATGCATGAAGACAAGCAGTGGGATATGAACTGAGTGTCATGAGAGGCCAAAGTAAAGTGTTTTAGGCCTCTGAATTCTGAAATGAGGGTTCGGCAGTGCTGTAAGTTATAATAGTAAAATCAATAAAAAAAGGTAAGCTTAATGGCAGGTAAATAGACTTATCAGTAATATACATGTACTTATTGTACTATTAGCTAGCAACCAATGATTTACTCATGAAGGAATGTTTTACATTGACCCTAGTACGTATATGCACTTTCTATGTCAGGCCGCTATCATTTTGTACAACCCTCATATATGTGGGCATACATATATATTATGACATAAATCATACAATAATTTTAATTAAGCAAACTGAATAAAATCTACTTCCATAGATAGCTGAGATAGCAATTATAAAAACAATACCATAAACACAACAAAGACTTGGATTGAATCGGCTAAGAGCCGCTGATGACAGTAATCGGCTGATAGCGGCTGGCTGACAATACAAATCGGCGGCGGCTAGTACACAGTGGAGGCGACTCCGGGGTCTAGCACTCATGACTCTCTTAAAGGGAGGGAGAACTGGTTGAAAATGGACTTTGAGTCGTTATTTGATGCACCAAAGATGATTCTTATGCCTGGCCCACGCAAGGAATATCATCGCTAACGATTTCGCGGGAGATATAATGCTAATTAGGCGTGACGTCAGTCGCTGTGATGAAACACCGAGTTCCCCATCTTTTACAATGGGCCTCGTTATATCAGCGTGTCCTGCGACTAAACCCCTTGATATTTTTTTATTTTCTTTT